>CM042316.1:5448785-5496285 GCA_023566125.1 Zingel zingel | reverse complement strand
CATAAAAATGTAAACCCTGCCACACTGGATTTGTTTTCGGAATCTGCTCTGCCATTTCTTTAAAAATAATAAACAAAAACACAGATCAGTGTCACTTCTGCAATCATCTTACATTCATATCACCCAAATTATGTGTGCAATGTGCATCATATGGATGGGTGCACTGCATATGGTAAACTGTGCAAGGGCTATTTTAATTCCAAAGGCCAAGGGAACTTTATCAGGATGCATAGTATCCTGGATCCATGAAATAACTGGCCTTTCAAAATACAAATCTGCCTGCCTCTATGGGAATTTAACATAGGGGTGTACTCACTTATGCCCCCTGTATTTTAAGGAAGAACATTTATTTATTTACGATACATTATTCATTCACAAAGAAAATTGGTGTCCTTAAAGTTTGGATTTTTCATCTTTTTTTATTTTAATTAAGGCATTAAGATCAATTTCCAAAAGATGAATTTTTTTTGTTTTTGTTTTTATTCCTCTTTTTAGTCAACTTTAGCATGGGTGTATTCACTTATGCTGAGCACTGTATGTATATTTGAACTAAGATAGACTTAATGAATCAGTGGAGGAAACGGCAAATCCAGCTGCCTTTGACTTTGTTTGCCTATAAGTCAAGTAGAACTTTATTTGGGTGCTGTCAGACAGAATGGATTCTGCTTTCTTTAACAATGGTTTGTTATACAAATCAGACAGACTTTTTTTGGTTGAGTACCCGTGATACTCCTACAGACCTTGGTACGTCGACCAAAATCTGTGTCAATATGTAAATGAGAATCGCCCACCCTGACACCCCCCTTATTTCATACGATTTTGTTAATGCATTTTTTGTCAACTTCAACTCGCTACACAAGTCTGATACACAGAGTGACCAGAAAAGTAGAAACTTCTGTGCAATGTAATGTAATCCAATGTGCAGTAATTATTACTACCTTTGGGGAACTTGCTCGTTTAATTGTTTGATTGTGGCAAACAGTGCGTCATATTGTACATTTGTTTTATGATATTTTGCTTCATACATCTATACACTATTATGCAGTCAAGTGCTCTACACGTTTATAATGTACAGCCTCAAATTGCTCTGTGAGCACTCCCAAGAACTTCAGTAGTAGTTTAGTTTAACAAAAACTGAACCTGGTTCTGTTTATTGTAGGGCTGTTATGATGGATTATATTGAACACGTTTTGTAGCATTTTTCACTTTCAAATAGGGGTGGGAAAAATAATCGATTCTTAGATGCATCGTGATTCTCTCTAGAACGATTCGATTCTGATAAGTTAATAATCGATTATTTATTTTAAGATATTATTATTATTATTATTATTATTATTATTTTTATATTTATTTTTTATTTTTTTAAATGTGTGAGTGGCTGAAAGAGGATGGGATAATGGACAACAACTTAGAGTTTAGGCAGAAAAAAACACACAAAAATGGCCAAAAGGAAAAAAAATGTTGTATACATACACATGATCTAATAAGACCTACGTAAAATAATTAGGCAAAACACATATAGGCTGTACATCTACTTCATCACATTACATCTGACCACCTCATGTATCATGTTCTAAGAAGCCAGTTCTCCACCTTTAAACATGACTGGGCCTCTGACATGGAAGATTACTGGGAGAGAAGGTGACTTCCACAAGCACGTTTAAGGCTTCAGCATGGAATGACTACAAAACATTTCATTAAAACTTGTGTGTGATAAATACTGTATATGTCAAAATCTAAGCTTTGTCTAGCTGCTTTGTCTAGGAAGTGATTAGCAAACTCTGAGTAGCAAACTCAGATTTATATGTATATTTTTTTACATCACGCATGGAAATGTATATTAAAAAATTGTTGCAACGAGATGCATCGATAATCGGTTTAGAATCGAATCGTTGGCCTCTGAATCGGAATCGAATCGTGAGGTGCCAACTGATTCCCACCCCTACTTTCAAACAACTGTTGATATGGGAATTATCCGAGGGACTCAGCCTTTTTCTTAATCTATCCCAGCAAGCAGACATTCCTCAATCTGATTGTAAGCAAAATGTAAAAACGTTATCTGTTCTGAGGCTTAGAAGTCATTTTGGAAACCTATCACACGCGTCACTGATAGGCATCGTCATCAGTCCAAAGCTAGACACAATCAGTTCACTCTCTCTGTGGTCTCATTTCCCTCCGCACAGAAATGACCTCTTTCTCTATTTAAGTTTCCAGAAAAATCAATCATGGCACACTACAGGAACGACATGGTGATAAGCGTTTATTGGACACATGCTGTTTGGAAAGTAGGACCTTGCTTGATGTGTTAGCATTTCCTTGTTGTAAAGGAGTTGCCACTGGCAGTTGTCAACCAAAGGGGGGGGTGGGGAGGGGTTCCCATTTAGAGGCATACCATTACACTCAAAATGATATAATGATCATTTGAAATATTTGCACAAATAAAGACATGACCCACCAAGTTTGAACACTAAAGGCCCAGACACACAGAGCCGACGGCCAAACGTCGGCTGATCAGTCTCCCCGAGTTGGTCAAAAAAGTGTTGGGGATGTTACTTTTAAAAAGTAGTGTTTGCTCGTTACTTCTTAAAAAAGTAATCAGTTACTTTACTTAGTTACCCCCTATGGAAAGTAACTTTTTATTTCACTCGTTACTTTGAAAAGCAGGCGTCTCTGGCAGAGACTGAAGTTAATCTTTGACCATAAAGCCAATCTCTGGTGTAACAGTGAAGTTTCTGAACTAGACTGCAGACTGGATTCTCTCCTCACAGAGTGATGGCTGAGTCATTATGAACGAGTCCAGCGCGGGATGAATGCACATCAGCAGGTCATCGGCGTTACACGGTGTTAGTGTATACTATGTAATGTCTGTATCGACTTGTACCAGTCGCGCAGCCACGATGGTCCGTGCATTGTCGTAGACACATGCAGCCTCTTTTCTGGAAATCCTTGCGTGTCCGTGTAACCGACACAAGTCCACAACGGTCCGCTGCGTGTATGTATGAGGCCGTCTCCACCGCGTCCATTTGTGAGGTTGTCAGCTTTGTGTCTGCCTGGCTCAGAGCGCCGTCCAGCAAAAAGCCACGAAGCTTAAAACGCCTTCAAAAGTTAGCTTTGGCTGCTAACTCGCTTGCCATGATTGCTCTGCTACCAGCCTCTGTCACGTCCTGTGTGGAGCTTGTGAGCGCGCAGCTGTCCCTGGGAAAAGTAACGTTGCGGCGAAATGAAAAAGGAACTACGTTTCGTAACCAAATTTTCAGTAGCAGCGCGTTACACTACTTTTTACCCGAAAAAGTAGTTACGTTACTGTAACGCGTTACTTTGTACACACTTTGTAACGCGTTGCACCCAACACTGCTCAGAACACACCAAAGCGACGAGACGTAATACGTCTCCATAACAGCAGGCGGCGCTAATCTGTATTGTCGACCAAAAATAAAAACCGGCAGTTGATTGGCCGAATGCGTCACGTGGGTCTGGTTTCTCCGGAAATTCAAAGCCAGACTGTCATGGCGGCTCGTTCAGAATACAATCTCATATTGTACTAAAATAGTTCACCGAAACGTGTTTCTGTAAACATTTTAAGCGAGAAATAGGCCGTGCAGTTGCTGAATCTGTCTTCATTTCAGATCAACAAAGGTCAGTTTAAAAAATTTTTGTCAAATTTTGAGAGACTCTAGTCACGCTCATTCCGCTCCCCATTACTGGGTTAGCACTCTACCAATCAGATGGGTCATTTGAGTCTAACTGCCGGCAGTGCCCGCCCCGCCGATTATACATGTCAAATCGGCCAAAATGAAGGCCGCCGGCCCCTCGGACGGACGACGGCATGGAACACACCGAACAGACTCGAGTCACTGACCTTGCCAGACTGTCCGACGGCCGATTATCGCCCGGTGTGTCAGCGCTTTAACACGTTGAAGGGTACGTTTCTAGTCTGTGAAATGCTGCTTCTCTTAAGTGTCAAAAATTAGAGCGATATGGTGCAGGGCAGGAGGGGCTGGCAAGCACGTCTTTATTTTTGATGAAGAGGGATGAATGATTCATGAGGTTGTTGAATATTTCTCCTGCAGTTGTCTATTTGCATAAGGAGGGCAGCACTCATCATTAAGGAAGCTCCGTTTGTTTTATTTGTCATGTCCTGTGATATCTGGCCCTGAGATACACATCAAAGTAGTTCTTGTTTACCCTGCGTTGCTCCTTATCTCATTGAAGCCAGGCTATTACAGCTGGAGAGAGGCCCACCACAGTGTTCCTGTATTTGAGCATTTGCATTGAGATTTGCTGACAACACTTATTAAGAGCCATCAGATATGCAGATCCAGTACAGTGCACCATGGCATAGAGTCAGACAGTGCATCTCGGGTATCTTTTTTTTTTTTTTTTTTTTTTGGTTGAAAGCCTGCCAATAAAATGAATCTAGGTATCATTAATCTATGAGTTAGGCTGGGCAGAGTGTTGACAGGGAATTTGAAAATGAAACCCCTTCTCCTGTTGGCTGATAGCTGAGGGGTTGGGGGGCTGTGACCTTAGCGCTCAGCAACCGTGTGAGTAGACATAGAGGCGCTGGCAATGATAACGTAGATTTCTGGCAAAAGACGCTGCTTACAGCTGTGATGTACAGAGGCAATTCCATGCTCCGCTGGCACAGCTGCAGGACCTCCTTGACGTAAAGGTGACACAGGAGGGGAGGGCTCTGAATCTGAAAGCAGTGAAAGACACCAGCGGGGACAAAGCCACCGGTGAAGCCGTGCTGACACAATGAATGCATTAATATATGAAATAAACATGTCGTTTTGTGAAGGGTTTCTTGTTGAATGTCAGAGGTTCTACTTGAATGCCCTTCCGAGTGCCCCCCCCCCCTCCCGTCTTGTCTTTTTCTTTGCATAGTAGTCCCGTTGGGAACTGCTGTCCATCTGCGTGACATTTTCATTCGCAGAACTACAATGACCCCACAGCCAGATGGGATAGTGTCTGCATGCTGGGTCTTTGACCTTGTCTTTAGCGATTGTGTCTCAGAAGAGCTGCCAGGGGAAGTGTGCAGTCAAGCTGTCCTCCTTCAGCCACCCACCAGTCAGCCCACCGCACCACTACACTTTTCTCGGTCACATCTATTCCAGGTCACACAATCCTCTGCAGTCCCAGGCCACTGTCTTTTTGTTGTGTTGTTTTTGTATGTTTCTCCTATTGACCCTTATTAGCGCTGCACGATATGAGGAAAATATGCGATAACGCTGTTGAATATCGCGATAACGATATTACTTGCGATAAATAAACAGATATCAAAATGTACTCCGTTCTGCATTTCTGCTGCTTTTGGTATTCTGCTAAAATATAACAAATTGCTTGTCGAGTTTAAAACAAACAAAATCAAATAATTTCCTACATTCTTTAATTGAACAATTTTAACGTTGAAAAAAATCTATCTGAGTGTCTTTCGCAATCGCCTTTTGCGATGTGTTTATTGCGCCAGTTGATATCGCGATGACGATAAAAAAAAAAAAGGATATACAGTATCATGTAGCCATAACCCTTATTATAGTAGGATAATCTGATATTTTGTGCTCTGCAAAGCTCTGCAGATGCTCCTGATGTGTATTTACCCGACAGAGCCTGTCCTGGACTGTTTGCTATCTTATCTGCCAGTGGCACTGTGTCATTTGTCAGCTCTAATGAAACAGAAAGGAACCATTGCTTACAGTGTGCAGGAGCAAACGTGGGAGACGCGGGCCAATGAGAATGGATGACCTGTGTTTGTCTGCCAGCTTTAAGGCGTGCTGCTCTTTTGTTTTGGGCTGGTCCTGTTCAAAGACGCTGTCAGCAAGAGCAGTAAATAGGTGTTGTGTGTTGTTCCATAATGAAACGTAACGCTACCCAGCTGCCCTGCACTGTGTGATCTTTGCATTAGCGTGACATGTTATCTGCTCAACAAGTTGAGACGTCTCCCAAACGGATGTTTCTGTGAACTGTGTGGCCTCAGCAGCAGACCGAGCTGAAGGGGCCGCCCTATTGGTTTAGTTCTCCAGCTATTACTGTAGCACTCAGGCAGCTACAGTAGGCCTACTTGGTTGCATGCCATAGAGAAATTTAGATACATGTAGTAACCACAACTAAGAGTTAACCGCTTTGCTTTTTGGCTTGTAGCAGCCACTAGGGGTGGGAATCACCACCATGATACGGTATTATCACGATACTTATGTCCCAATATGATATTATTGCGATATATTTAAACATATTGCAATAATCTGCGATACATCGCAATTTTTTTAATTGTTTTTATTTATTTATTTATTTATTTATTTTCAAGATTATTTTTTTGGGGGGCTTTTCCATTTTATTTTACAGTGACAGTGGGAGAGAGATAGGGGACGACACGCATCAAAGGGCAGCAGGTCGGATTCGAACCAACATGGGGCGAACTCTCTTACTGGGTGAGCTAGAGGCCGCCCCTACATTGCAATTTATAACATCTTTTCCTAATTCAAACTAAGTCCCACGAAGAAAAACGTTGTCAACATCTGTTTTATCTAAATAGGTAAATTTCTCTGTTTGACTAGAAACTCAACTGCACCATCTAGTGAACTGGAAAAGCAATTGATTTTATTATTCTAGTCCCAAAAAGTTAAATTCTCATGTGCACTTTATATAATAAAAGGCCGATCCTTCCAACGGAAATTACCGCGATACTATGCTGCGTCGATAACCCCCCATCCCTAGCAGCCGCTCGTTTGCCACAGTAATTCCTACAGCATGTGATGAGTGTGTGTTTTAGTGAGACCATTTAGTTCCTGAAAACAAAGCAGGTGTTTTAAGTATGACTTCTGTGTAGGTCATTACTAAATCAGGAGCTCTGAAACCCCCGAGAGAACGATCAGGGACATCAAAGTGAAAATGACAACCTGGGTAATATGACACTTGAGCCTTATTAAGGCTCAGCGGGCTGTTAATGAGGGTATGGCTGTGAATGTGCCTTTGTATTGTCTGATGGGACTGTGATCATTGGCGTGTGGCTAACTAACAGCTTTTGCGGATGCAACATTTCCACGCAAGCCTTTGAAATGGCCACTAATAGATTTTAACGGATGATCAACACACGCGGTTTACAACTTCTTAGACATTCGCTTGTTACAGAGAACAGTTGATCTTCTTCTTATTCATTATGTGTGATTATCATTCACAAATGTCTTGTAAATCTAAAGAAATCAAATGTGTAATTTAAAAAAAAAAAATGAAATTGAAATGTTTTTCACTGATCATGTTTTTATAAACTTGGTGCTGCACCATCAGCACAGCTCTGCGAGGTTATTAAACAGGCTTCGGTAATTTCAGTGTTTCAGTTTTGACAAAGCTGTTTATGAGGTTGCGCTGCGTTATATTGCTTAAACGATTTCTGTGCTTGAACAGACAAAATCAATTGGCCTGCTTGAGAAATCTGAGCACACACACACACACACACACACACACACACACACACACACACACACACACACACACACAACGGACACACACACAAACGGACCTAAAGAGAAATATTGTAACTTGTTTTCATCCCGCCATGTAATATTATGTAACCTAGATCTAATTGTACTTTGCAGAGAAGCATACAAAGGGTGAACTCAATAGTTCATCCTTTGAACCACTAGCCCAGAGTCTCTACATACTTGCCAGTGGGACACTGCAGATTCACTCAAGGATGTTTCCTCTCTCTGGTATTTGTTAATTACAGTCTGGAGAAGAATGTGTCATGTCCTGACAGCGCTGTAGAAAACGATCCTGCTGCTGCTCCACCACCACCGTTCCCTTGCTCTCCTTTGCTCGGCTGCTACAGCTCCCACGGTACCCCTCTCCTCACCTTCGCAACCTATGTCTGTTGTTTTGATTAACATCTTGGAGGAACAGTTCTGTCACTTTTGGCCTGAGCTTGAGAAATTGGCGGCATTTCTCATCTTCCAGGGGTGAATCTGTTTGACATGTTTTCTCTGCTGGTGCTTCCGTTGGCAACACGGCAATGGATAGAAACACTAATGAACATGGGATTGGGAGCAATTGCTGCCTTGAAATGAAACTCCCGAGTTCATATTTCTGACATTGTAGCAGAGTAGTCTCGCATTGCCAGATATCTATTTCCACAGCGCTGTGGAGTAAGGTCTGGCCCCTCCACACATACATTCTGGAATAGGAGAAAAAAAAAAAACACTCTGGGTTGTTCCCATTTCTTTAAACCAATCACAATCGTCTTGAGCGGCGCTAAGCTCCGGACGCAAAGACATTGGATCAGCTAAGATCTTGCTAGGAACTTTTTTTGGTGAAACATTTGCACCCCGCAAAAGAAAACGCCACATTAAATGAAGTTGACTGTTGACACAATACAGTAAGGTGAGCTATTTAAATTAGCTGATACATGTGTGACAGCTCTCCCTCCTCAAGGTTGCTTGGTTTGTTTGGACTTTGGGTTGAGTTGCTACACATACACACATCCATACACTACACACATTACCGATAAACTGATAGCACGTTTACCTTTGTTTATTTAAATACATTTAAATGTGTGTGTTCTCCACATTTTGTCATACCTTTGAGCCAGGTCATGACACATGGTTAAACCTCATTTGCTCTTACTAGTGTAACGCCGTGTGTATTGTGTCCGTAGCAAATCCCCGCCAATCGGTCCCAAAACGTCCCAGTTAGAGAGTAAATGCCGTAAACATATTCTTTGTAAATCTCTACAATCATTCCCCGAAAGAACCAAGCAGGCCTTTCTTGTTGTGCGATCCAAATTTGCTTCAAAACTTGTCATTTTCATCGTGTAGCTTGCTAGCGCGAAGGTTGTTCCCAAAACGAACAGAGTTTTGCATGGCGAAGGACATGCGGCGGAATATCCGGCAATGCCAGTAAATGAACTGTTGTCGATCCAGACTAGGAGCTGAGTGAATTATATAATCGCTGGTCAAGTGGTTTAACCGTAAGAAAGCTGTTGCAAGGTGACTGACAATAAAAACAGACATTGCCTTGGTCCAGTTTTAAAACTTGATAATGAGTTTGTGTTTTTTGGCACTTCAAGTGTCAAGTAATTGATAACATATATTAAAATATAACTTTTGGACGTAGATTTAAGTGTATCTCATAAAGTCATGAATACAATATCACTGGGTCATGCAAATCAACTCCTTACACAGACACAGTGAACACGACCAAATTTGAAGGCACCAACTGTTGGTGGAAATGCAGTCTGCGGCTTTAATGCTTCATGAATTAAATTCCAAGCTATGGCGTGTAAAATGTGAATAATGAGATGAAGCTTATGAAGCTTTTATGGCTATAAGGATCGGATGGCCAATTCATTTTTTTATCTCCCATAAAACTGGTATGTATGTGGGACCTTTTATCCCATGTTGTGCATGTGTGCGTTTCTGATTATTGTAAAAGCTTGCTGCATAAATTTGCATATTAGTGATAAAATCTCCTTTCTTGTAGCTTCTCGTTGTACACGAGTTGCCAGTTGTTACATTAATATTGCTCGTATTGTGTGAAGACAAGCATGTTCACGTGGAATTAGTTTCTCTAATTGCTGCATCGCTCATTCTAATGAATTAGCATAGTTTATTTTGTATATACTACTGTTAATGGGATAGAATATGAGGTAACTGAAGTGTCTGGTGTTTCTGGTACTTCTCTCTCAGTAGCATGGTGGGTTTTCCCATTAGTTTTGAACTTCAGTGTGTTTTTGTACTCACGTGTGCAAGGTTGGGCAGTGACGGGTATCATTTAATACAAATGATATGTGTCTGTTATATTACCTAAATAACAGACCATCATTTTAAATATTTGTGAGAGACTTAAAGATTGCTTTGGACAATCTCACAGTGAAAGTGTGTAGCCTTTTTTTTGTTGAAAGTAGAGACAGGCCTGCTGTGTCGACAGAACGAAACCGTTATAATAATTATTGTCACTACTTAGAATCTGTGCATGGAATTAAAGGCACTGGTCCAGCCACGCTGTCCTCTTTGTGCGTTGCGACACAATCTCAACACACAAAACACATAAAGGGCAAAGATGCCTTGAGGTTGTGCGTGTGAGGCTCCACGAGCTGTACAGAGAAATAGTAAATCATAGACTCCTGTAACAGATTTACAACCCTTTACTTTCAGCTGGCTGAGCTCTGGTAATAGCCGCGTGAGAGACAGTGGTCAGATAATGTTGGGTTCTTCTTCTTCTCCTCCTCCACCACAACAACCTGGTGATTTACTGATCCAGCCTTGTTTTCGCATACAGGAGGGTTGGGGGGGTTATAGACGAGGTGGTTTGGATGAAAAGATGGGGACAGAGGGAGTGCTCGCTGTTGTTCTGCTGTCCCATGACAGAGTTCCCTGTTTGACTGGGGCGGTTGCCATGGTCACTGTTGTGTTGAGACACTTACCGTGACACTGATAGCGATCGCTCTGCTTTTGTCGATAGTGACAAAACCCGGCCGGTGTCTTGCTCTGTAGTCTTTGTGTGTCGCTTGTCTTCCGCTGTTATTTATTCCTGCACATGATATCTTAACTCTGTGTCCCACCCTGTTGTCTCACTCTGACTGTGTGAGACTCACTGTGAGCAAAGCTGTGTGCGTGTGTGTGAGGAGTATCACTGCCATCTGCTGTAGAACTCCAAACATTACAGCTTGTTGACAGCATGCATACTTTTTTTTTTTTTTGTTTAATAAAAGCATACATACTTTGTGCCAGTTTTCCACACTGACAGGTCTTTTTATCTGCACAGTAAGAAAGCACAAGGGGAGGGACGGAGGGGGGCGACATAAAACAGTGATAAAACTCAACAATGAAAGACGGAAGGAATAATCTGGACGCTTTTGGGAGATAAAAATCCACAAGGATTGAACCTTGAAGACAGACAAAACAAATCGTATTGTGATTACAGGCAAAGGGCCAACTGAACTGAACAAACTAAATGACAAAGCATTATGAGGAGAAAATAATTATCTATAAAGACATTAAAGTGCAACAATGGCAAATGACAACATGTATCTCTGTTTCCCCTCAGTCACCGCCTGGAGGTGAGAGCTCAGGTTGCTCAGGCTTTCCTTGCCAAGTTCCAGCTGTCTAATGAGGAGATGTCCACACTGCGAGGGGCTCGGGATGCACCCATTACCGAGGTATTCTCCATTATAATGTAGACTAGCCAATGAAAGAATCCTCCCATCTGCACCCACGGAATGGGAGCAGGCAATATCGGGTACATATGAGTGTCTTGCCGATCTGTAGCTGTCACTTCCCTTCAGTTTTTTTGCTTGAGAGGCTCATTATCTGTGTCCTGTAGTTGAAGAGTTTGAGCTTCTCACTCTGCCAACATGCTGCTACAGTATCTAATATGTTGTAAGATGTGGTCAAGATATTCCACATCCATTAACCAAAGTTTCTGATTTTTGAAAAAAATAAATTTTTGACCTTTTGACCATCCTCCCTATGACTTTATACTATATACCACCTACTACGGTATACATGCTAAAAACAAAACAAAATGATTTAAATATGCATATAATTTAGCATGTGAAATAGCACCACACATCTGTAAGCTTCAAATCAAGGTTTTTTTTGTTTATCAATATTGCATGATCAGTTCCAAACGCTGTCCTTGGTCACACCAGAAAACATTTTTTTACCAAAGCTATAATTTTTTTTTTGACTTTGAAAAAAAAGAAAAAGAAAGTATATTGACTTCTGCAAATCTGCAACCCGCATTGCTCCTAATATGTTCATGTGCCATTTAATTTCCCAGGATTTCTTCAAAGCTCTCAGCCGAGTGAAGCACATCCACGAGGATGTGAAAATCCTCTTGCGAACCAACCAGCAAACTGCGGGGTAAGGTGCACGTCTCACTCCATAGTGTTACTGTGTGCTCCTCTTCCTCTGACAGAGGGAAACAACAGTGTAGTTAACAGCCATGCTGTTCTAGTTGTCAAATTCATTTTCAGCCTGAATGGAAAAACAAACCCATCCAAGTCTGGTATTTATGTCACCGTCGGTGATCTGACACGATGCTGCAGCTTATGGGTATGTAATATGTGCTCTTGGTTTGTGTGCTATTTGCAGGTTAGAGATCATGGAGCAGATGGCCGTGTTACAGGAGACCTCTTATGAGCAGCTCTACCGCTGGGCTCAGAGTGAGTACAGCACACAGAGTTAATACCACTGACTCACAGTAACCCTCATTGTTCAAGGCCTCCATACTGAACTTGAACTTGACAATGAAGCAAGTGCATTTTGAAAAAAGGAATGAAATGTATGAAAAGTTTCCTCCCATAATCAGGCTTTTGAGTCTTTTTGTCACGAGTTTTTGTCTTTAAGTTTCTACTGTTGATGGATGGAGCTAAATACAGAATTATGCTCTTTCAAGTGAGAGTAATGGCGTGTCTAGGACACATTTGAGGACACGTGACTCATAACCACTGAGTTTTACCAAAAGAATGCCAGAAACCAGATTTTTCCTCAGCTTAGCCATGTGTTTTGCCATTGAAATTAAAATGGAAATAAACCATTTTAGATCACAGAAAACTAATTTTTGTAAATACACTTTAACAAAAATATAAAGCGTCTACTAGATTGTGAAAGTGAACGTTTGGTAATGGTCAAATGAAAGAGCTGTCAGTTATAACGTTTTATAATTTCTCTGCATGTAGTAGAAGTAAGACTATTTTGTGAAGGCTCTCTTCTATACATGCATTTGTCAGCAGTTTATGAGGGAAAACTACATTTTTACAAAAATAGTACTGCGTGTTGTTTAAAGAGGGCATTTACTATTACTATTTCAAGTATTAGGTAGGGTCCGACAATAGTGGAGTGTTTTGACCCATTTTCCCCAGAGTCTGGAAGATTGGCCACTGCCTGCTCATTGATTGTATTGTCTGAAGCATATGTAAACTCACTGGCTTCTTGGGACAAACTCATTGGAAAATATGATTGAAAAATGTTCTTGGTGCTTTGATTTGCTTCTTGACAACAGGGTTGCCATGGCCCGAAACATTTAGCAACAATGAATGAAGCATAATGCAAGCATAGTTACCAGAAAGACTGCAGCTATTTATTAGTTGGATAATAGTGTCCTATTCCTATTAGTCTCGCTTTGCCAGACCATCCTCCACATGCTGCGGAGCGGAGGAGGGTCTGGCTAGTCCACATAGCATTCCGTGATCAGAGGAAAACGTGGTCTGGTTTATTGGCAATTCTAAAACCAATCACAATCGTTAATGGGCGGGGCTAAGATCCGCACAGAGCCGCTGCAAAATCGCCTCAGGAAGGAACTTGTTTCGGTGGAATGTGTACATTCAGAAGTTGTTGTAGTCGTGCGAGAGAAAACTCAGATTGGACAGATAGTCTAGCTAGCTGTCTGGATTTAGCCTGCAGAGATCTGAGGAGCAGTTAACCATAGTCCTCAGAAATCCACCGGAGGTTAGAACGCCAACACAAAGAAAACAGAAGGAAACGGACATCGGCGAAAAGACATACATCCGGCGGAATTTCCCGCGGCACCGGAACAATCCCGGAAGTGGAACCTTGTTGATATAGACTATATTCTGATAGATACATTTCCTGTCCCTTTTTCCTTCTTTCTACAAAGATGAATGCAGAGGACTGACCCAAGAGACCTGTGATATCTGCCCTGTGTTGACTCAAGCCATGGAAGCCTTACAGGACCGACCTGTCCTTTACAAGTAATGTACACACACACACACACACACACACACACACACACACACACACACACACACACACACACACAACATGTTGTATGGTCCATTTCTTCGTTTATCTTCCTCTCCACGTCAATCAGTGTTTACATCTCTTCTAAGAGCATTAACAGCTATAGTGCGTAGTTTCTGTCGCCCCCATGAGGAATTCTAAGTAATGACAACAACACTGTCGGTGCTTCCACATGATACAAGCCTTCTGTGATCGCGCACAGCCCCCCCCCCCCCCCCCCCCCTCCTCTACGCAGACTTGTATCCAAGGAGGACACGGAGGATTAAGAAACATGATGGACTCTTCAGAAGAGCTAGTAGACCTGTTTAATGGTGTATGTTTTGAAAATGTCCAAAATCAAGAGATGGATACTCATTTATTCATTAATTTATTCAAATGTAAATGGACCTGTAGCCCTAAAAATGTTTTCCAACCACTTCTTTTAACGATATCTCTGCCAGACAGGCACTGCCATTCATCATAGGAGCAGAAATGCATGCCAGTTACACTGAAAATGAATTGGCAGTTTCCCCTACTAATTATAAGGCTCTGTATTTCAATCTGCCTCTGTCTTCTGTGGGCACACGCAGGTGAATTTTGAGAACTTCTTGCCAAGGAGATGCTTGTCACTCTGTTCTTGGTGAGATAAACATAGAGGTGTTTTTCTTGGAAAACAACAGAGCATACAGCCTAAAGCAAGAGAAAATGGCGCCACCATCCAGCAAGCAGAAGATGAAAAGTGCAAATCCACCAAAACAAAGAAGAAAGACACCAGCAAACAAATCAGCATTGTATCAAACGCTGCATCTGCAGCTTTATTACAAATACTGTATGAGTACAAATGTCAAGTCTATACTTTGCATGAATTAATCCAAATATATTCCATCATAGTTTAATAAAGCAGTGCTCAAAAAAGACTGAAATCATTCTGAATATGTCCAGTAAATGTACATATTCAGATGTATACGAGACATCATATGACATTCATTTAAAAATTCAACAAAGTTTTGTTTTGTAAGCAGCTACGTTCCAAATTTCCCCTAGTCTGTTTTGAATCCTCATTTAACTCTTTCAATTCAAGTTCTTCTAGTGGGTTAGGTGATAAACAAAGAGTTTCATGAGTACAGTATATACTATACCTTGTAGTCACGAAAACCTTTTACTGCTTTAAAATGCCTGAAGCACAAGCAAGTATTAGTAATGCCCATTACTCAGTTATTTTAAGACAAGCACAAATACATAATGATAGAGTGAAGTACAATGTTTTAAAAGCATTGTAATGTCAATATCCGTGCAAAAGATGATGATTTATACCGTCTTTCACAGGAAAGTGCTCGCAGATTTCCTGTAGCTTAGTGTCAGTGGAACTTTGTCCCTAGAACAAAACAACACAAAGGAAAGTTTCCCATGTTACCCCAAGATATGTTTTCGTGGCAAACCCTCATTCTGTCTGTCTGCATTCTCTGAGATGCACCTGTCTCAGTGCCCAGCGAGTGTTTCAAGGCCATGTGCTGGCTGGGGATGTTGAGGCTGAGAAAGTGGAGACCAGCGTTCCTGGAAACTTAAATTCAGCCCTGTTGTCTGTTTAGTCTGTCACAGAGCCTGCCCCCGCCAAATAATCAAAACAACCTCAAAAGTCTTTCCTTTTTAAACAAGCTGCCTGCATTGTTGATGTATGTCAGCGACTGCCCTCCGACACACAGTCTGCATGCAAACACTGCGGACTCCTTCTTTCTCATGAGGCTTGGGCGTTGAATGCTGCCCGCTTTCTCTTCTGTTTTGTCAGGTACACTCTGGATGAGTTTGGGACTGCGCGCAGGAGTGCGGTGGTCCGAGGCTTCATCGACGCCCTCACCCGCGGCGGGCTGGGAGGGACTCCCCGCCCCATAGAGATGCATTCACACGACCCTATGAGGTACCATGTCATGTATGACCTGAACATTGCCATTTCTTACTCTTATAAAACCAAGAGGAAAAATCAGTTTGGATGGAAAATTAAGTATTTTTTTTTCAATATAAATTAAAATTGGAGAAACTCATGGATGCTTCCTCAACATCTCTACCTTGGGTTTGACGGGACGTTGTTGAATAATGAGTTCAGTTTAGTTTAGCTCAATTAAAGGATGCCCATACAATCAGAGATGATCTCCCCTTTAAGATATGAACACATATACGGTTGTGCATGCTCCAAAGATGAATGGCTACTGGAACTTAAACACAAGTTGTTATTTATGTATGTATGTACAGTCGCTAACTTCACTTTTATTAAACAATTCATCAAACTTTTAACCTGTTTCCCGTTTACATGTGGCCACAACCAGAGCTGGTGAATACACATACCGTGTATATCTTTTGTAAAATCCATGTAGTAATGCCAGACTGTTTTGCAATTATTAGGATTTTGCATGAACTTTTGAAAAACACTTGTCATGCTCACAAAATATTAAATTAAAAAGAACGTCAAACTACCTTACACACAGAGACATTCAAATTAAATCAACGGGTTTGTCTAAATATATTACAGTAATGTATTACAAGTCCTCAAAAACACAACTATCCCTTTTAATAAATATTTAAGATACGAGTATTGTACAGTGTAACTATTGTTTGATTGTAAATCTCGTGACTCCTGAACTATAAATCTATTAGATTTAGTTCCATGCGCCAGAGATTCTTAACTTTTAAAATCCAATTCAAGAAGATTTTAAATGTCTTATTCGATCAGTGTCTGAGTGTGTCTGTGTTTCCTGCTCTACCACATCCTCTTCCCTCTTCCTCCTATGCCCAGGAGCCAAGGGGAGATTTTCTCAGAATACCAGCCATGTGTAACAAACACAGAATCACCTCCACTTTATAGGAGGCATCAGCAGTTCTAAGAACATCAAGTTCTTTCTCACCCTCCTATGTCCTCACACACACACACACACACACACACACACACACACACACACACACACACACACACACACACACAGGCTTACACACAATAATTCAAGGTTAACCTTGCTGTTTTCCAGCGTTATGTAACCCCAAAAGCCGTTTGTGTGTGAAACACGATGACCAATGCTGTGATGTAGCTGTGGTCAGGTCGTGGTAAGATTAGCCCTCAGGTTGGCCCCTCAGTGACGTACTGTTTATCACAGGCTGTTTTGTTGCTCTTTCAGGTATGTTGGGGACATGCTGGCCTGGCTGCACCAAGCCACCGCGTCGGAGAAAGAGCACCTAGAAGCGCTGCTGAAACAAGTCACTCTGCAAGGTATGATGTTTCCTGCATGCTAATTTCACACTCTGCAGTTCTCCATCATCTGCGGTTCATGCCACAGCTTAAATTTCAAGGGGTGATCACACCTACACCTGTTTCCCCCCCCCCCCCTTTTGTTTTAATTTTGCCCTCATTGGACACGTTTGCCTTGTTGCATCTATTAATTAGGCGTCTTTTTATAGGTGAACCAGGTACCTGTAAACAAATATCACACAGACGCACAAGTAGCTTGTTTATTGGACAGTTTGGGTAACAAGTTCTAACAACAAATCTAACTCCAATACATTTAGTCCAGCTGATGGACTGATGCTCTGCTTTTCTTTAAAAACGTTTTTTGGTTCTCATAGCAGTTAAGAAGGGGGGATCCGTCCAGACCATCGTCCATTTTCTTATGCTGAGCTTTAACATTCAGGTTATCAAGTGTCAACATTTATCTCGTTACACCCTGTTTTCTGCAGTTGATTGTGATTATCGTTTCTCTCCTGACAATTCATTTGATATTTGACTTGGAAACAGTTTGAGCCCTGCAGGCAGGTGTCAGTGTGGCTACACAGTGCCACCTGTATACTGCCTCTACTACCTGTTTATATTTTTATCCTGTCTATATTACTGTTTATTTATTGTATCACTACTGTACACCAGTCTACCACGGTATACTATTTTATACATACATTTCATTTTATTCTATTAAATATATATTCTATTTAATTCCTATATTTTAACTTCTGCACTATTTTATGTCTACTGTCTTGGATTCTCATTTTTACTATTATTACTACTACTACTACTACTACTACTACTACATGTTACATACATGTTATAGTAGCACTGTTGGAGGGAGCCTGAGAACAAGAAATAAGTTGCCAACAACTGCTCCACTATCATTCTTGTGCATTTGACAAATAAAGACTTGGAATCTTGGTGCCACCTAAGTTTGAATAATGGCATTGCTCTCACCAGCCTCAATACAGTGAACTCAAAAATAGAAATGTAAATATTGGAGTTAACATGAATGTGTGAACACATCCTAAGACTAATACAGGAATGAATTAGGAATGTTGTGTCCCTATGTCATTCTATAGTGTTATACTGTACCTGTAGCCTACATTTATTTGGTTCCAAAAGAGTTTTTTTTTCACCCTGGATGGTATTCATTAATGCTGTGCATGCATTCATGGTATCCTCAGAACAATTATAGTATTTAATCTCAAATTGCCCTATAGGTGCAGACTATTTTGTTTTCATATTTGGCAGCTTAGGACACACACAGGCGGGTTGTAAAAGGGCTTCATTAGCTTGGGATGCCCCAAAAGAGGGCTAAACGACTAGCAAAGTACTGTGCTCTGTCTGCTATCATATGCAGCCGCCATATATGGCGAAGACGCTGTTACTTATACCCATGTGAACAGAGGCATATGCTTAATATTATGGCTGTATGTATGCCAATGGCCCATGATTTTGTATTTAATTGCATCTATAATATTTATGTCCCTGTAAATTGTTCCCTTCAAGTGGACTTATATACATTCGTCTCTGTCCCTCTTACATTAGATGTGGATGAGAACATGCAGGAGGTGGTTGGACACATCACTGAGGGAGTCTGCAGACCACTGAAAGTGAGCAACCAAATATGTTTAAAACACTATTAAAGAAACAGACCAGCTCCTTTAAATGCATCTCGTGCTCTGTCATGTTCAGCTCATTGTCGTCACTCGGTGTGTTGTGCTTCTGTCCCTCAGGTTCGGATAGAACAGGTCATTGTGGCTGAGCCAGGTGCCGTCCTGCTTTACAAGCTGTCCAACCTTCTCAAGTTCTACCACCACACCATCAGGTATTCTGTAGGGCTGTCAGCATTAACGCGTTAATCGCGATGCGATTAAGGGCCGAGCATAATGCGTTAATTTTTTTTTAATCGCATGCCACCATTTATTAATTTATTTTACACTTCACTTGGCTTCGCGTCGTGCCTAACAACGGCCCTTAGCTGTTCTAAAATCACTACAATCTAGCTAGGCTACTATTTTGACCCTTTGCCGCACCTTTACTTATCATCAAGCTGCCATACTTCCTTGTAGGGCTGGGCGATATGGCCTAAAAATAAAATCCCAGAAAAAATTTAAATCGATTTTTTTCTCCCCCTACTTAAACTCAATCTGCAGATGACAAAGAAATTGTTCAAAACAAGTTTTAACTTTATTTTGTTTTGACTCATACACACACGCACACACGTGGGGCATGTATACCATTATGATTATTCATGCCAATTTTGTGGAAATATAAATTGGTTTTGTTTGTTGTTGTTTTTTTTTTGGGGGGGGGGGGGCTATATATTCAACAACAACAAAACGGATGCGTGAGATAAAGCTGTTTTCACACATACAGGTAATTCACTTCTCATTCCTCGCTAAAAGTTCAAATAATTTTAACGTTATTGCGCAACCTTGTCCCTGTTTTCACCTGTTGCTGAGTAACGTACATGAACATCCCATGGTCTCTTGAATGTAGCATACCTGTAGCAAGCTCCTTCGTAGTAGCTAACTAGCGGTAAAAACAAACGTCGAAGAGGAGCTCCGTGCTACAGAGCGGCGATTGCTAGTTGTTTAAGCCGCTACAGACCTCCGTCACAGCTTGGTCGTATCAGCGGTATTTAGTAGATGTGTTGAGCCGCAAAAGAGTTCCTCAACACCGCCTCTGGTGCTCCGCATGGTGCTCCTTCAGGTCAGCGGTAGCTGGTGGTTCAGTTATCCGAGAATAGGTGACTCTCAGCCAGGGACAGAGCACCGCGAGCTGCCGGTCATTTAGGCGGAGATTACAGATAATTAAGTAATGAAACGAGTAGTTAAGAAAAGAATTAATGTTAGTCCCTGTCGCTGCCATGTTGTTTGTGTATCTCTATGGCAAACTCGCCGGGGGATGGCTGAGCCCGTTCGGAGCTACGAGAGCCCAGAGGGGAGCGTTGGCGGATGTTAAGGAGAAAATCGATTTTCATTTAAACAAATCAACGTTAACTACACATTCGAGTTAATCGATAAAATCGATTTATCGCCCAGCCCTACTTCCTCGTAACACATCCCGCTGCTGCTGGCTGCAGGCTGCAGGCATGATGGAGAAAGACAGCAACACAATTCTGAATGGAGCTTTTCATTTTCCAAAACTCCTGGACGACTCAGTAGACAAGTCATATGCACATTGCGTAAAGCCAAATTAAAATATCACCGAAGCACGTCAAGCTTGAGCTACCACCTACGAGCTAATTAACGTAACTCAGGTTGATGCTAGCGGGCTCAGGCAAAGCACTATTTTGTTGAGTGCTACTCACCGACCTGCGGGTGAAACCAAATCCAAAATAATTACTACCGCTCTCGCAAAATGGGTGGCAACTAACTGCAGACCTGTCAGCATCGTAGAAGACTCAGGTCTTAAAGACTACGGTTGGCATGTTATGAATTGTGCAATAATGACAGATTCACACATTTTTCTTTTGTTTACAGTAAATAAATAATAAACAAATACAAATCTTAAAGTCAAGTTCATAAAGTCAGTTTCTTTGCATTCATAAATCCAAATCAAGATACACTGGTAAGTGGTAAGAATTGCTTTCCATTGTTAATTTGTACTTAAAAACAGTTCTGAAATGCAAAATAATAGAATTTTAATCATGTGATAAAACATGCGATTAATCGTGATTAACTATAGAAATTCAGCAATTAATTCATTTTTTGGTGCTAATTTGGGAATTTGCTGCTTTTCTCTGTTTTATATCATTGTAAATTGAATACCTTTTTTGTTTTGCACTGTCATCTGGACAAAGCAAGCAGTTTGAAGATGTCACTTTGGGCTCTTGGCGCTTGTGATGAGCATTTTTTTTTTGCTGTATTTAGACATTTTGTAGATTTAACAATTTTTTTTTTTGATGACTGGAAATAAAAACATAATTGATAATGTAAATAATCCCCAGATGCAGTCCTAACTGACTTGTCCACGTATTTGATCTTTGTCCAGCTCCATCATTGGGACCAGTGTGGCCTCATTGCTCATCACTATTGAAGAAATGCACATCCTCAGCAAAAAGATGTTCTTCAACAGCCTGAGCCTTCATGCAAGCAGACTCATGGACAAGGTACAGTACGAGTAAGATGATTTCTATTTGAATAATCCAAGATATTGTTTTCTCTTGTACAGTTGTGAGAAAGTGACTGCTATGAAAACAATGCCATCACCTGAGGAGGAGAAGAAGAAGAAGAATCAGCCTTGTTTTTTTTTAAATTGAGACGGTTCGCATAATAAAACGGTTCTTTCATAAAATCGCTTAAATGATGAGAAGTTCAGTATGCACCCTGTGGACACACATTGTGTATTTCAGCTCGGCGTCGAAACCCTCAAAGACAACAAGGCTATTTCTGAAGCCCTTATGCTTGTAAACAGTTTCAGTCTGCTGGCCACAGCATCGAAATGGTGCTAGCTGCCAAAAAACACCAAACTTGTTACCTTTTAGTTAAATTGCCATCCAAATATACCTCAGCACGAGCGGGAGCTTTTCCACATGACATGCTGGCTTGTGTCCTGATCAATAGCAGTTATAAGAATTATCCCTGTAGCTCGGTGTTAATCCAATTGGAGGCCCTCAGGGTTTTGGTGTCAATTCCAGCTAATGCCAGGAACACAGCCTTCTCATAATTTGCTCTATTAGGTGGACAACGGTGGCTGTCCTCAGTTCTGTGTTGTGTATCCAGAAGCCAATGAAATCAAAACCCTTTTCATTAAAAAAAGCTCTACTGACTCCGAACAAGCTGAGGCTCTCAGTAGCAGCAGGAAGCAGTTGTATATTCAGTCTATCATGCTGCTCATTAGGGATGTTTATTACGCGGCTTTGTTGAATACTCGATTCTGATTGGTCAATTACAGCATTTTACGGTCTGTTATTTCTGTGTAGCAGACCGCTACTGTGAATAACAGACCGTTGCTATGGACGCAGTTCTGATTATAGACTCTGGAGGGCCATTTTTAAATCAATAAAATCCTTTTTTTAATCCATATTTGTGTCAAATCATTTATTTCTTTAATAAGTAGACGTGTACACACGTTTACACGTAGATGTGTAATAAGCGGGATAATGTAGAGTTATTGCAAATTAAAATCCCTCCAGGGGGATTTAAGACCTTCACAATCATGACCGACATGCTCTACATTATCCCTTACCCAGTGCTTTGATAATGTGGACCGCTTGCTCTACCGCTCCATCTACTGATAACTTGTCTTGTTGTGGCTGTGTGTGCCTGGGCAGGTGGAGCTACCGCCTGCAGACCTGGGACCCACAGCCTCCCTCACTCAGACACTCTCCCTCCTCAGGGAGGTGCTGGCCTCCCACGACTCGTCAGTGGTTCCACTGGATGCCCGCCAGGCTGACTTTGCTCAGGTAAACTTATACCATACAGCCTCTTTTTCCTTAAAGTGCTCATATTATGCTTATGCTTTTTCCCTTTCCTTTATTGTGTTATATATCTTTTTGTGCACGTTATAGGTTTACAAAGTGAAAAAGCCCAAAGTCCACCCCAAAGGGACTTACCATCTCCAACAGAAAACACTGTTCACAAACTGCTCCAAACAGCTCTATTGTAGTCCAGCCTTTACTTCAGAGACAAACGTGATGTCACTTTGTAACACACGTTATAATGCTCGCATAGCTGCTAGCATGGCACGCCCTCATACTCTGCTTCTGACTGGCTAGTAGTCCTTACCTAGGTACTGTCAGGGCACGCCCTCATACTCTGCTTCTGACTGGCTAGTAGTCCTTACCTAGGTACTGTCAGGGCACGCCCTCATACTCTGCTTCTGACTGACTAGTAGTCCTTACCTAGGTACTGTCAGGGCACGCCCTCATACTCTGCTTCTGACTGGCTAGTAGTCCTTACCTAGGTACTGTCAGGGCACGCCCTCATACTCTGCTTCTGACTGGCTAGTAGTCCTTACCTAGCTACTGAGCATGTGCGACTCCCAACAAAGATAGAACAGAAGTGAGATGTCTCACTCTGTAGCTAAAACAGAGAGGTCAACACACAGGTTGAAAAGAGGAGCTGCAGCAATGTGCAGTACAACAAAAATATGGTGTTTTTTGAAAATTAAACCATGTTAACGTATTTTGATATAATCTCTAAATACATTATGAACCTGAAAATGAGCAGAATATAAGCACTTTAAAAATGTTAAACAGCTATTTTGTATTTTTTGTTTGTCTCTGTATTTGTTTATTTCCTATTCATGTATATATGTTTGTTTATGTATGCACCAACCACCAAGGCAAATTCCTTGTATTCCTTCCTTGGCAATAAATCCTTCTTTTTTTAAATCTGATTCTGATAAATCCTCTTCTGATTCTGATGAAAGTCAAACTTGTCTCCCTCCATTGTCATATTTACCAATTGCTGTGAATCTGTCAGAAATAAATGTGTTAATATTTGTTTTTGTCACCCGTTGACCAACGCCAGTGATACGTCACACATCTCTTAAGGTTCTGTTGTACTCTGTCTTTCCCAGGTGCTCTCCTGCATCTTGGATCCCCTCCTACAGTTATGCACTGTGTCTGCCAGTAACCTCGGCACTGCTGACATGGCTACCTACATGGTCAACTCGCTGTATGTCATGAAGACAACCCTGGCTCTCTTTGAGTTCACTGACAAGAGGCTTGAGATGCTCGAGTTCCAGGTCTGTCCTAATTGTAAATGATTATTGTTTCGAACGCGCAAAACTAAGCGGTCTCGTTAAAACCACAAAGACCTTTTCCCTACGTGTTGCATTCAGTGTGAGTGTGAAACTAACCAACCTGGGTGAGTGCAAGGCTTTCCTACTTCTGGAGGGGTTAGCGTTAGCGTGGTGTCACTGACTCACCTCAGACTCTGATAATTTGCGTTCGGACGACGACGACCTCCTCTGGGACCGCTCCGGTGCTTAATTGGCTCTGCTCCAACGGCATCCTTGCCGGGCCAGCCCAGATCCTTCTTTTGTTGTCTCAGTTCAGATTTTTTAAAAAGGTGTATATACCAAAGTTTGTGGTGGGGTTAAACAAGAAAATATTTCAGTCTATTGTCTTTCGTAGTGTTCTTCGTTTAGCGACATGTGTTCCACAGCCGTTCGCTTGAGGCCCGGTCTTTCTGACTAACCTCCCGCTGGAAGAAACCTGCTCCAAAATCGCAATCAAACCTGTGACTGTCCATGTTAAATCAGCAGTCAACCGCGCCCCCATCATGTCACGTCAGTCAGACCCTGCCCACCATTACCTGAAAGACCAATATTAATATCATAAGAATTATATGAATAATGAATCAGTCAATTAGGTGATTTTGTTCATGTTTTAGGTACCTTTTTGACATTTCATTACAATTAGTCAAGGGCATGAAATTAGTAATGACAGGCCACACCGTAGCCGCACAAGACAAACTGAGTCATTAAACTTCAACTTTAAAACTCAGCTTACAGTCATAACATTGTCTGTGCGTAGGGGTATTGTTCATTAAAAATCTTGTTCCTTTCATAACCCACAACCCATAGAGCCCAAATCTTTTATTAAAAAGATGTAATTTGCTGTTTCATAGAAGGCTGTGAGTCATGTATTGTTCATGCTAAACTGCGCCATCTATTCTCTATTTTTAGCAGTCTTTTGTAACAGAGCGCCACAAGAGCTCCTGTGGAAGTTTTATTATCAATGGCACAACGGTTCTCTATTAACCACAAGTACCATTGATGCACAATGCAGGCTCGGTCTGGATGTTAAGCCACTCTCTCTCCCGCCTTTTCTAGATCGAGGCTCACCTTGACACTCTGATCAACGAGCAGGCATCCTACGTGCTGACCAGGGCCGGACTGAGTTACATCTACAGCTGTGTCCAGAACACTGAGCAGGTCTCACACGGAGCACTTAACCACACATGCACTCACTCGTAAAGTTATAGAACTGTGGATTTTTTTTTCTCTCACATCTCTCCTTTTAGAGTCCCTAATGGTCGTCTTTTATACTAAACAGCCACTAACCATATTGTTTACACTACTATTGCTATGGTTACCATATGGCCAATGTCTTTATTAGGGCATAATAGCATTTCTTTCACATGTTCAGCTGAGAAACAGACAGAAGGAGTCAGATCATATTACAAATCTTATAGCTTCTCCAGAATTGTCCTGTGCAGACGAGAGAGCCGATGCCCTCTCCCTCCCTCCCTCCCTCTTTGTAACACACTTTGCCACTGGGCTGACTATGAGCCATAGTTGTGGTTTAGCATGCGAGTCTTGAAACCCTGGGTCATGTCAGGACACACCACACCCTGCTGCTGCTGCTGAACGCAAAGCTCAATCAAGAACTGTCATTCTTCTGCACACTACCTCTCTCCTCGGGTGGCCTGTCCTGGGGTTTGCTTTAAATAGTCTTCTGTTTGAAACGATTAAGTCTAGCTGTCCACACTCGACGGCATACCAGATGTCAACGACTGAAAAGAATCCCCAGGTTAATTTTAGACTTTTCAGGTTTATTTTCGCTATCTGCTTAAAGTTGTATCCCTGCTATTTTCTGTGATACATCAGATGAACAGTCAGGCACAAGAAAAGAGTAATTAAAATAACACTGGCGTGCAGCCAGCAGATGGGTGTGCAGGCTCATAGTGTGTTTGTTAATGTGCCCATATCCCCATAAAATCACTGCACTGTAGCTTTGACCCTTGCACTGCCTTCTATTTGCTGCTTTTAATGTTGGCAATTTAGGCATTTAAGCCTGACTTAATGTTGCCATTCTGGATAATCATCAGCTAATTACCTTGAAGGTACCTGCTGTTGTGTTCACAAAGTCATGGCTTTACCTATCAAGATTTAGGGTGGGAATTAGTTTTCTCTGTTTACAAATCAAGATTGACCATGTTCAAGTTCAGTGTATTCAGAAAGACTTCTTTTCCCCAGTGCATTTCCTCAGTATTGTTTTCTTGCAAACAGTTTTCAATATATGAATAAGTCTGAATCCCATATAATTCAATGGAGAATGCTGCATCATCCCATGACATTTAACCAACCAATTAGCCATTTAAATCATTCATTCAGCCATCATTGTGGCCCTGCCTCTATTCATTTTCAGTAGCTGCTGAGGTGCAGTGTAGACAGAAAGGAAGAAAGCATTTTCAACACTGCCTGCAAACCTGAATGATTAAAGGACCTTGGCCACTTGATTTGTGTTTGGTTCTGAGATTCAACATTGTTGCTGTTGAAACACTGTGACTTTGAGTTGGATCCTGAGCTGATGTTTCCTTGTCTGTCTGTCTTAGGGTCCTCTGTCCCTCCTCCCCAGCATGGACAGCTCTTCCGTGAAAGCAGCCATGGCGAGTTACACTGTGTATTAACCAAGCAAATTTCCCTGCACGAATCAATACATTCTCACTCGTTGACTCATCACCTGCTCATAACTCTCTTGCACAAACAACAGGTCCAGTTCGATCGGTACTTGTCATCACCTGACACTCTTGTGATGCCACAGCTCAACTTCCTGCTCAGTGCAGCCATCAAGTGAGTCCCTGTCCCCATTGTTGATAGTAGCTCTCTCCGTTCAGGGAAAATACAGCAAACATGCAACATTCAGGCTTAATGTTAGATGTTTACAACAGCGCATTGTGTTTCATCAGGGTAAAGAGCATGTACAGAGTGATTAAAAATAGAACAGGAGCGTTGGCCTAATAATGTTCAACATTCATTAGTTTCCCACATGTAATACGATCATTACTGCATTCCAAACAAAACACTCGATTACAGTAAATGCATGGCGAGTTTGGATGCCAAATTGCCAAAGCCGCCAACATGTTGGGAGAGTGGTCGGCAGGACTGCCTGTATTTGTCTTACTGATCAGAAAATGCACATGCTTTTAGCTCAATCCAGCTGCTACATTGGAGGGCTCTTTCTATGAGTCACGTTTACTGGGAAGTGCAGCAGGCTTGAGGAGCACTCTGTACCTCAGGTTAATGTTCTCTATTAATGGACATGGGAGGACTGATGGGCAGGACGCCATTAATTAGCTTCTGGTCCATTTCTCACTCACACTCGTTCGCTCTACTCCTTCCTCCTCCATTTCTCTCTCTCTCTCTCTCTCTCTCTCTCTCTCTCTCTCTCTCTCTCCTGCTATCTCTCAAGTCTGCTTTTCTGCTCACCTAAATACACAAAAACACCCGCCAGTAAAATACTCCTGGAGTGCACAAATAATGGGAATGCACTTTTCAGAGTCCCATTGTTTTACATTTCGTGTTAGTGCACTTGGTATGGAGCAAGGTGGTATACGCAGCAATATGGTTCAGTGTTCTCTGTGGGCCAATTAAAAATATGGATCTCAAGAGCCTGAGTTGGATACAACCGAGGTGCTCCCACTGTGTCCTTGAGTCATCGCACTGGGCTCTTTGGTCCGACTGTTGCATCCTCCATTTGTTCTCCACTAGAAGTACATAATGTCCTTCAGTCAACAGTACATGTTGAGATTTTTATGGCAAATTATTTAAAGGAAAAAACCGTACATAAGAACTAAAATGATAGACAAAAATCCAAAGAAGCAGAACAAGATATGTGGTTTCTAATTAGATTTTTTTATAACAATGAGAAAGAAAATCGTGCCGCAGCTGCCGTGTTTTGTCCAACCAACAGCCCAAACAGATCAAATTTACTATAATGTACTATAATATAACAAGCGATGCAGCTGATTCTCACATTTGAGAACTTGAAACCATGAAATGTTTGGCATTTTTGCTTGAAAAATGACTAAAACGATAATCAAAATAGTTGCTAAGTAGTTTTCTTTCGATTGACGTATTGTTGCGGCTCTAAAAGAAAACGAAAAAAATAACACTGTACGATTAATAGACGCCTCTAATATGATGAGAGGGAATACAATACTCTTATTCGAAGAGTCTTTTCTTTGCTGAATCAGTATATAATGCTGCTGTGGCTGACAGCTGATTCTTGTACATTCATGCTGTAATATGTATCCATAGATGGCAGTGTGCACCACATGCTGCCACTCATTGTTTTGACACAGGGGGCACACAATGGTCACTGAACAAAACAAAAACAGTAATTAGGACAAATTCTTACTCATGGCTAATTTATTCAGCTCTTGATCAGTGACTAATCACAGCATAGCTCTGTTTGTCTGATTTTAGACCTGAAATGTTAAAATGTAAAAGGACCACTCACTGCTGGTGTTCCGTGGGTATAAACATGTGGAGTTGTATCTGTTTGTGCAGGGAGCAGATTTTCCGTCAGTCCACAGAGCTGGTGTGCAGAGCCTATGGGGAGGTTTACGGCGCGCTGACCAGCCCAGCTAACGGCTACAAAGACCCTGAGAACCTGCTACCCCGATCACCTCAGCAGGTTCAGGCCTTGCTGTCCTGAGAGACACTTCTGTCACACCTGGTTGATCTCAAAAGCACGAGGTGAGCTCCAGTGAAGGACAGCCTGCAGGTTTATTTAAAGAGCTGTGTAATTTGTACAGCATAATACCACAGATGTATATAAAAGTAGTTGTTAAGGTGCGGTTCTTTGTGGGAAATGGGGGCTATGGGTCGCTGACCTCAGAGAGAGACACTCCTGGAGGAAAGAACATTATATGAACATGATCCATTTACTTTCACTGCTGCAGTCGACTTGTTTTTCTTTCTGTAAAGCACGTTTGCTTTTTTCTGTCTGATTTCCCACCATGTACTCTACCATGTCCATAATTGTACAAAACAATGTCTTTTTTTGAACATTATATAAATCAAAAGGATACACTTAATTTTTAAGAGACTCGTCTTATTTTTCCACACTTTAGAGTGGTCAGGAAAAATCCCGGCACAATGTTAAGAGGAACCTCAGAAGCTTCAGCACCAGCGTTGTGTTTACTTTCATCTCAACTGTTTTGAATTGTAGGGACACAATGGAAAATCTGTTTTACCATCTCGCTTGGCTTTAAAAAAAAAAAATGTCTACCATGCTGACTAAGATGTATAAATCAGACTAGAATGATACTGGATTTAATCATTTACCATACATTCTACCTTTAAATGAACTGTGACCATATAAAACACATTATGTTGTATTAAATAGGTGGAGAAATAAATGATGTATTCTCCATTAGCGCCACATTAAAGGACAAATCCGGCGCAAAATGAACCTAGGGGTTAATAACGTGTACCGAGTCGACTGCTCTCTGGGATGTGTTTTCATGCTAATCGAATGTGACCAATTTTAGCGCAAACCGCTGATTAGCTTATAACGAAGACGTAGATGTGACGTGAGCAACGTGTCTGAAAGTTGTAAGTCTTCTGGTAGCTGTCCCAAGAGAAATCTCAATCATTCCCAATCTAGCAGAGACGAAGAGCGTAGGTATATGTAAGGAGATAACATGGACACAGGCTAATTATTGCTAACTAAAATGCTAGTTAACATTAGTAATTACACTTAAACAGCTAATGTGAGTCGAAACTGCCTGCGAGCTTCTCCTGTACTATACGGTAATTCCTCTACTATGTGACAGTAAGTTGCGTGGTTATGACACAATCGTTAGCCTATTTTTACAAAAACGTCTACTATGGAGCCATAATGTGAGATACAAGGTAATGGAGCCTTTTATACATTGTTGTGTTTCTTTAGAAATAAACAATGGACAAATAAAGATTTAAATGCTTCAGATGTAAAGTTATTCACTGTCAAAGTGGCGCCAAAATGAATGGCAGTCAAAATGGCGCCATAGGAGTTACGCGTTCCGAGGAGAAGCTTACCCCTTTGGTTATAAGCTAATTAGCAGTTTGCGCTAAAATGGGTGATATTCGATTAGCATGAAAACATATCCCAGAGAACTGAACTAACTAACTTTCTCACAATGTTCTGTCTTTTGGACCCAATATACCTTCTAGTCGTTTATGTTTTGATATTTTAACTGATGTTTTAATATATGAAAAAGTTTTCTCTATATAATGCCGTGGTACCTGTAATAAAGGAATGTAGCATTGTTGATTGCTCGCTTTAAATTAAATGCATGCATAAAAGACTTAAAAAGGCTTTGGTTTCACGAGGACAATCTCCAGCTTTCATCAATTTAATCTTTAGATCTATCCAAAAGGAATTATTTGCTATATTATCTTTAAAGTAACCAAGTTATTTCTAAATGCACATACAGTACAGTTGATCCCAAAAGTGTGGTATTTTTCATCTCTCTCAAAATAAAAACCCCACGGCATTGGACTGTTGTGACATGATGGCGTTTAATATCACATCAGGCCACATAATCCCCAATAAAGCACAACTGAAACAGTAAAGATAAGTAAATATTGATCCAGTCTGTTATGGTATCTGGCCTGAGAGGCAGTATTTCATTTCTGATATCTGACATTAAGGTTCATGGCAGCAGGGAGATCTTTTCAGCGCTGCCAGCAATGAGACCCAGGATTTCCCCAGCTCACCGGATGTTACTCAGATATCATTGGCCAGGACATTGAGTACTAGGAATAAATGGAATACCACAAAGTTCAGCATCTGGACGGCGCTCTTAAGTCCTTTAAATAGACCAGCTCTGTCTCTCTTCCAGTTCTGCTTGGCTCCGGTCGGATACAAGCTGGATTCTTGAGTGTTTTTACACAGCACTTTTTGGCAGAAAGTGGGATGATGTTTGAGATGCAGGATTACTGAATAACAACATATTGTCCATGTGTAACAATACACACAGTACACACCCTGACTTACTCAGCTTCACATCGGTTGTGTATGAATACATGTGGGCCTTCACAGTTCAGCACGTGAGAGCTTTTTTCCCCCCTGCCGGTGGCTGTATTAATGACTTAGCAGATGTGAGAGGTGATGGAGTCACCACTTAGAGGCAGGTAGTGGTGAGCAGGGTGGCAAACATTCATCCCATCATCCGCTCCATATGACAGCGGTCACCAAGCGTTTGCCTGCTGAAGCATGAGACCAGCAGGAATCTGGGTTAAAGGATAATATTGAGTCCCCCCCTCCCTCTCGCTCCAGTGACTGATGATTAATGTCAGTCCAGAGCTAACAACTTGAGTCTTATCTATTGCCTCAGCAGAAACGGTGAAAGGAAAAATGACTCAGAAATGCACAGCTTACTGCACACTTACTGAACTAATGCTGCTCTTTCTCCGTGTTCAGGCTTAGAAATGTCATGAATTGCTCCCTCACATGGAAATGAATCATCAGCTCCTCAAAGTAGGATTTGGTAACTAGTTAAACAAGAGGATTAAGGGGGTTATGTGTCACAATATAGTGATGCTGTTCTAATGTGTTTCATTTAAGACACAATTAAATTCAGGACAGATGTGGGAAGAGCTACTTTTTTTACATATCAATCACAACAACACATCAGTCATTGTACTAAAAACAACCGTGTTGTGTCTATTGCTCCATCAGAATTTCTTTCTGGAAATTAAATACACTACTTACGTATACTAAAATGTCATTTCTATTTTAATGGCCACAGTGATAAGCTTAACTATATTAACTGAATAGACTAATGACAGCTAATTTGTCTTTAGAATGCTGCTATCATGTTGCTGATACAGTTTTTTGGAACATTTACTGCCGTTAACTCCCATCTTCCATAGTTACCTCTCTGAGTTACCTCTCTCTGTGTTCGGACAACATGTTTGAAGTAGCATGGACAGAATATTAAAAATGAAATATTAAATGTTTTATTTTTTATATAAAGCAAATAGGTCAATACTAGTCTGGATCAACAGAAGTACCTTTCCAGGATAATTGCCTGACATCCGGGGCGTGGCTCACACTCCGGATGTCCCCCACCTTCCACTCTCTGTGTGTTGCCATTCTCAAAATCCTCAAAGTTTTCAAGGTGCTCTAAGCAATGCCACGCGTTTTTTTAGGCTACAACATTTGTTGTCACATACAGCAAACATCTCACTATCTGCTAGCTGCCTGTCCCCTGAACACACTGTAAAAACAAAAAACATGATCTCAGTAGACAGCCCAGGCTCCACAAACGGGGCAACAAAAACAAACTGTGCCAACCTGCACCACCAAACATAACAGTCTTCCAGCATTCCAGCCAATAACCGACAAGAAGGATTTGGGGGTTGGGGTTGGGGGGTTAGTGCGCAGAAGGGAGGGGACGGGATGAGGAGGGAGGGGCGAGCTAGCCTCCATTTTGTTTGACAATATTTCGAAACGTCAACAAGAAGTGACGTCACCCATCATCGCTTAGAGCACCTTTAACCATGTATTCAGCTACTTTAAATAGCTCACGTTACTGTATTGTGTCAACAGTTAAACTTCCTTTAACTATTGTATGTGGCGTTTTCTTTCTTTTCTCCTATCAAGGAATGAATGTATGTGTGGTGTAGCCAGACCTTACTCCACAACGCTGTGGAGATAGGTCTGGCAATGCAAGACTAGGTCAATACAAACTCCCAACTGGTTACCCCAGATGGACTAAAATGATAACAGCAGGGGATTTGGAACATGCTGAGCCTAGAAATAAACTTTATAACTGCTGGTGTGTTTCTTTACCAGTGAGTAACACTCCAGGTAAAATGCCTTCTTCTACCTTCCAGCTCTAATCTTCCCATGCAGATAACATATGTCCGAAAGGAAGTCGTTGACGAAGAAATGAATGACGAAATAATGGACTTTGTGCCACTAAACTACAAAGTAAGACCACTTTAAGGTGTACAATGTAAACATGTCATTTCCTGAACTGTGCTGTACTTGCAGATTATGGACAGTTACATCATGCCCTAACAAACATTGAACACAAACTTTCTGCAAGAGGAGGTGGGTTTATCTCTGGATAATCTAATGTATGTATATGTCATTATGTGTAACGTGGTCTTAGTTTAATACTTGCAGGATGCTTTGTTTCTGAATTTCATCACCTAACCAAATTCTTGGTTTGAATTGAGCCACTCATCCCCCTCACCCCTAACATACTTTATTAAGCCCAGTAGAATAGAGACATTATTTATGTAACTATTATGCTCTCCATGCTTTGTGCACTATCTGCTTCAAGCGCGGGGCTTGGTCATCCATCGTATTATGAAGATCAAATGTCTCCTGCCTCATATCATTACAACTCATAATTATTTCTCCACATTGCTTTTATTATTCAGAAAGGTTACCTCATGTCAAAGCTCTCTTTGGAAGCTATTATGTAATTTGTCTATTAGCACAGGAAGGGGGACACTGTGAAGTACTGACCTGAAACAGTAGTGTGCGGTAATTCATTTTCTTTTCTGATTCTCTGCTGTTCCCGTCACCATAATTAGCATTTCACACAACGCGGGGCTTGAGAAACTTCAAAACTACCTCAAAAGTCAGCATTTGCAGCTTGTGATTTTGGCACATAGTTATTAATGCATGTCCATCTGGCATTGCTATTGACAGGCATACTCCCTGGCTGACCAGATGCTTGTCCAGGTGGCCTGATAAACAGAGCATATCAGAGATACTAACAGCACAGTGTTTGGTTAGTTGTGGGATGAGAGGAGAGCGCAGAGATGACTGGCTCTCTCCTGCCAAAGATTAGCCAATGATGGAGCTGCCTTGCCCTCACGCTGTTGGAAAAGGTTGGACCCCCTGATGGTGCCCCAGAATGCTTGTACAGTATTGCGTGTGGCTGTGATACTTCATTGTGTAACTTTTTCCTCCCAGCAGAAACATTTGTTTGCTTTTGCCGGTATGAACACTTTGTACCGAGTCCTGGGGCCGAGCACAAGCACGTTCACTGATTTCTGAATTGTTTCACTAATGACCAGATCTGTCACCCACGAAAAATCTCCCTTGTCTTTTTTTCAGCATGAACCTGATATATTTTGTGTCACAAAAGAGAGATTTTTGGATTAAACTATAAAGATTTATTGAAATGTGACATGTATTCACATCACTTGTAGATTGTTTACTATAATTTCTGAGAATTTTAAACTGAAGAACATTTAGATGCTATTTTTTTTGCCACCAGCACGCGACCAAACCCATAAACCTGACACGCAGACAGATCTATTCACACTAACAGAATAGAGAACAAGAACATGTAACAAATTCAGCATGACTAATGCCTCTGTGAGTAATCCAACATTCTGTCAATCATTACTCACACAGAGAGCTCTGTCTCCGCTCTCATTGGTCCGAATGTGGACCTGCTGTGCGCTCCTTCAAAGCACAGTCCCGTGACTCCCATCGTGAGGCGAAAGACCCAGGGCCGAGCTGTGTTGAGTGTAGCGGAGGAAGAAAGGCAGTGATTATATGGGCAGGGGTTGTTCTTGTCGCCGTGGTCACGGCCAAAGACCTGCTCACCCCACTTTCATGTGTCCCTGCTCAGGGTCAGTAAACAAAGATGGCTGTGAGCATTAACTGTAGCTGCATTACACACGGCTGTGTTGTGACGCCAGAGCGCCTGGAAGGTGATGCAACGGTAGGAGGCTGTGATCCAGTCAAAGGCGGCAACATCCGCACTGCTTCTGCACTAAGATGGCGCCGCGTGCAGATGCAGTTTTAGCAGCTTTTTTTGAACGAACATCAGCAGCATATGTACAGTAAAGCTGAGATTTAAATGTTCTATTTTGTTATTTTATATTTTACAGTTAAAGTGCTCATATTATGCTCATTTTCAGGTTCATAATTGTATTTAGAGGTTGTACCAGAATAGGTTTATGTGGTTTCATTTAAAAAAAAACACCATCTTTTTGTTGTACTGCACATTGCTGCAGCTCCTCTTTTCACCCTGTGTGTTGAGCTCTCTGTTTTAGCTACAGAGTGAGACATCTCACAAAAACCTCGAGCCTAGCTCCCTCAGCTGAATAGTGTGGGTAACCGATCAAGGCAGCAACATAATCAAAGCCCTGGAACCATATAGGAGACTTTCTTGTCTCGATCACCTAATTAATACTGTACTTCGCCACAGTCTGCATGCTGGCTGACAACAGTGCTGCAGATGGGGGAGATACGATGTAGCACAATTTACCGCACACTCAAGGACACACACCCAGAGCTACGGAGAGAAGCTGGAGAGACATAGCTTTGTCCCCACCCAATTAGGCTAATTAAGTAATGATAAAAAAAAACCCACAAATTCTTGATCAATAGCCCGGCCCGGCCTGAGGATAGCGGCAGAAAATATCGGCCTGACACGGCCCGTGGGTCGGGTCAAGTTCAGGCTCTGGCTCAGGCAGAGAATCTAAATAATTTAAACTACTTTAAAGTAGATTTTCTAAGGGGTCTAACTTACGTTGTATGGGATGGCTACATAAACTCCAGTTCTTGCGGTGACCAGCATTTTAGGCAGTATCGGAGGCTTTTCCCGATGCTGGTATCGAAACATCTCCAGTATTTACTGACGTATTTCATGTTGTAGAGAAAAAAAGTAGGAAATCTCTAAAGCTTGTGTTAACCACAGACCCTATTTTAGGCATGTAACCATTCAAAAAAAAAACTTCACTTGACTTCGAGACAAGGGAACCAGAAGTGCAGAAATGCTAACTCATTTCTGGATTATAAGACTCATTTCTGCAGCACTCTTTTGGTGTAAAACTTTAATGACACTTATTTTGGATATTGTGATGCCCCTCCCTCCGTCTTGGAGGCTGTCCTTGCCAACCTCAGTAGTCAGCTGACATGGGAGGGTCGTCAGCTGATTAGGCGACCATCAAAGCTGGGATGTGTTCATTCTGCTGCTCCCTTCCTACAGCTGACATCCACCCTACATCATTGTTGTTTTGCGCCTTCAACACCTCCACAGCACACAACACACATCCATGTGCTGCTTTCATTGCTGTAATCTACCCAATCCATTGTTGGTTTTAAACCTTAATTTAATCAATTATGCAAATTTAAGTAAATCCCTTGCTAAGTAAACTCCTCCTTGCCACATTCCTTGAGCCAGTTTGTGACATATGTATACACATAAACTTTGAAGTTTTCCGACAACACATTGTCATAACTAAACAACATTATAGGTGGATTTCCAAAGACATCCCAAAACGACACACACAACCGTTGTATTTCCAGCCGCGTAGTGGCGGTTTAATCATGTGACCGTAATTGTGTGACCGTTCTGTTTAACGTAAAGGCCAACATTTAAACACTTTTGGCGTTTTTCCATTACATGGTACCTGCTCGCATCGCCTTGCCTTTTTTGGTTTTCCATTATGAAAAAAAGTCCCTGGTACCTGCTAACATGTACTTTTTTTTTAGTATCACCTCCGTCAAGGTTCCAAGCGAGCTGAGGTAATACCAAAAGGTGACGTAAAAACCTGCAGACTACTGATTGGTCGGAGAGAATCGTCACTAATCACTGAATCATCATTTCTAGCAACAGGCGGGGGTGTCCTGAACAAACCCGCCATTTTTAAATAGTTTAGTCAGTGGCATTTTTTTTTTTTTTTTGCTGCTTCCTGCCGCATTGCTATGAAGACCAGCCACGCTCGCCTCAGGCATGCGGCGGTACTATATCTGCAATGGAAAATGGAGGACGGGGCACCGCGGTCAAGCCCAGTAGACTAGAGTCCAGCAGGTCCCATGTAATGGAAAAACGCCAATAGTAAACGTGAAACGGAGCTAGTTAAGTTTAGGCAACATAAATACTTGGGGTTAGTCAAACATCAGGGATCGGCTTAAAATGAGGGGGTTTAGTTGGTTGGATGTCACCGGGATGCAGAGCTAGAGTTCAGTAGGGTGACAGCCGCAGGAAAGAAGCTTCCTCTGAACCTGCTGGTTCGGGGTGCGGAGAGACCTGAAACGCCTCCCGGAGAGGAGTGGGGTGAACAGTCTGTGGTTGGGGTGAGAACAGTCTTTGGTGATGCTGCGCGCCTTACGCAAGCATCGCTTGCCCTGGATGGCCTCGATGGATGGGAGTGAGGAACTGGTGATACGTTTGGCAGTTTACACCACGCTCTGCAGTGCTTTTCGGTCATGGGCAGAGCCAGCCTGGTCGCACAGAATTCCATGAAATGATCACGAATTGTTAACAACACATTACGTGGTGGTGGCACGGAATGTGTGAAAAATCCGTGTGGCCACCACGGAAAACAATGCCAATGTAAAGTCAATGAGAAGATGACTACGGTAGCGAGTACTGTGTAAGGCCGAAATTCCGCGTAAGGAGGTTGGTTTGGGTGGTGGATGGGTCAAACACAGGACTTTCACCCAGGAGACCGGGGATCGTGTCCCGCACGTCAAGTTTCCTAAAGTAGCTTTCTTCTTTTCCGTCTTGTTCGTCCCCCGTGTCACGGAACCGTAAGCCCACCCATGACCTTTTCCTTAACTTAAGGGGCCGTGTTTATTTAACGGAATTCTTCCGTGGGCCCATCACGGAATTTTCAGCGATCCGTGTTCATTTCACGGAATTCTTCCATGGGCCCATCACGGAATGTTTTGCGATTCCGTGAAACTGCCACAGATTTTGAGTTAAGGAGCCGTGTTCATTTCAGGGAATTCTGGGAGATCAGGTTGGAAGAGCAGTTGCCATTCCAAACTGTGACACAGTTGGTGAGGATGCTCTCGATGATGCAGCGGTAGAAGTTCACCAGGATCTGAGGAGACAGGTGGACCTTCTTGAGTCTCCTCAGAAAGAAGAGACGCTGGTGAGCCTTCTTGATCAGGGTAGATGTGTTGAGGGTCCAAGAGAGGTCCTCAGAGATGTGGACACCCAGAAACTTGAAGCTGGTGTCAGGCTCCACCTCAGTCCCGTGCTGAGGTGGAGCCACCCTCAGTGTGCTAGCTTTGGACTTCCTGAAGTCCACAATGAGCTCTTTGGTCTTCTTGGTGTGGTGATCGGTTTGAATTAAGCCATGAATTACATACATCTCTCGTCTCCCACTATTTACGTCACCTTACTTGCTGCTCGGCTTTTGCTAGCTTAAGCCTGGTTCACACGGCAGGATAATTAGGCTGATTTTAGCCCTGATTCCCCCCTTCTGACAATCTTAAGGATGCTCCGATTATCATAAAATAATCTGATCAGATATTCCTGCCGTGTGTGGTGTGTTAAGACTGCTCTCTGCTCGGAAGGACGTCGGGACCACTCCGATCTCAAATCAGGGATATCCAACATGTTGGATTGTTTTGGCCCGATTTCTCCTCGTGTGTGGTGTCCTCCGGGGACAAACGAGCACGCAGCCTGTGGACTGTGGCGTGTAGCCAATCAGATTTGTTGTTTACTCTGAAGTCACGTTTGATTTCGAGGGATTTTGCGAGATTTCCCGTCTGACCTGGGAATGCTCGGGAGTCAAATCGGTTTGTGTGTGATGTGTTGATTTTGCCGTGTGCTCCGCATCACACACTGTACGACCAGAACTGTTAGACCCGTGATTTTTTATCGCCGTGTGTGGGGTCTCTCAGGATTGGAAAATCGGCCATCAATTTTAAAATCGTCCCGTGTGAACCAGGCTTTAGCTCTGTTTCACAACACGTAACTTTATTTACCCGATGTGTTCTGTCCAGTGTCTTTTTATCAGCCGAGAAGAAAAATAACTAGCAAGACCTGCCTCCGTGTGTCTAAGGTTACACCCTGGTACAAAACACACAGACACCGTAGCTTCAGCGAGACATCACTTATGCGTGAGGTGAGTAGTCTTTCTAGTTACATATTTTCACAGTCTTATACTTCAACGGTTTTATGACATACTGAGACTTTCTTGACTTGCAAAATTATCTTTTTAAATTGACGAACATCATATTGCTCATTTAAAATAGTTTTTGCCTCTCTATTTCCAAATAACAGGTCAACTATCATTTGACCCCAGTCTCTGAGTGAAGGTCCTGTTTGTTTGACCTAGCCACCATTTCGCACTCGTATGCTATGTCATCTCACTTCCTCGTTTGCTCTCGCGATGATTACTACGGCATTGAGAGGTCACCGCCTGACAAGAAACATAATTGGGTGGTCATGCTGCATGCACAATTGACCCATATGGTCGTTTTCTGGGTGAAGACGGGTTGGGAAATTAATATGAATATGAATATGAGAACTAGAAAATGCAAGAAAAAAAAAAGTGATACACCTGCTGTGTGTGTGTGTGTGTGTGTGTGTGTGTGTGTGTGTGTGTGTGTGTGTGTGTGTGTGTGTGTGTGTGTGTGTGTGTGTGTGTGTGTGTGTCTGAGAGGTGGGGGTGGTTGCACAGGAACAGCATTAGAGGCCTAAAAGGGGAAGGAGAGAGCCCCAGTTACTGAGTAACCCAGAGCAGCAGTCCCATACTCACCTTTCCCCTAATAGCCTTTCACCTTCCGAACCACGTGAAGTGGGCCTGTATGCTGACTCCCCATAGTGTGCACTCAAACACACACACACACACACACACACACACACACACACACACACACACACACACACACACACACACACCAAAAGCTCAGCTGCTCACCAGCTTAATCAAGGAGAGTGGATACAGGTTTGCCTCATGAGGTCTTTTCTGAAGGGAAGGGCTGGGCAATCCTAAGGTGAAGAACAATGGGTAAGATAGTTCTGCAGTAAATTACATGTTTATAATATTTGGGGTGCCTATTGCAGTGGGTACACATATATGTATAAATAATGTTAGCAGTAATGGATCTATGCAATTGTTTTGAGAAACTTCAGTGTTAATGTTTGCTCAGGTTAGCTCACCCTATAATCACCTGTGTAGTTGGTATGGTCCAATTAGGTGGAGGGGGATGAGTTAAAAGAGCATCAGGAGAAGAAAGAAGGGTTGGCAGCTTGCTGTGAGGTGACTGTTTTGTTTGTTTGCTGTTTTTTTTGCCTCAGTTTAATATTCTTTTTATTTCGGTTTGAGTATGTTTTGGTGGTGTTTTTGTTAATAAATACACGCATTGAGACTTGAAAAGCCTCCCCTCCGGTCGTCATTCGTGATACAATGTCTGTTACTCGTTGTTGGTCAGTACTTATTAAGTTACGTCTTCATCTTTGTACCATATGTGTAATTGTTGACTAGCTCTTTGTGTATTTTTCCTTTTTCTTGTTTCTGCTCGGGAAGGCAACATGAATTTCGGTGTGAACTCGCAATAAAGTTGTCGTATCCTATTATGACTTAAAGTGCTCATATTATGCTCATTTTCAGGTTCATAATTGTATTTAGAGATTGGTTTAAATTTTCAAAAAACACCATGTTTTTGTTGTACTGCACATTGCTGCAGCTCCTCTTTTCACCCTGTGTGTTGAGCTCTCTGTTTTAGCTACAGAGTGAAACATCTCACTTCTGTTCTATCTTTGTTGGGAGTCGCACATGCTCAGTAGCTAGGTAAGGACTACTAGCCAGTCAGAAGCAGAGTATGAGGGCGTGCCCTGACAGTACCTACAGTGCCTTGCGAAAGTATTTGGCCCCCTTGAACTTTTCGACCTTTTGCCACATTTCAGGCTTCAAACAAAGATATAAAACTGTAATTTTTTGTGAAGAATCAACAACTGGGACACAATCATGAAGTGGAACGAAATTTATTCGATATTTCAAATTGTTTTAACAGAGGTATGTCTCTATCAGTTCTGCACATCGAGAGACTGACATTTTTGCCCATTCCTCCTTGCAAAACAGCTGGAGCTCAGTGAGGTTGGATGGAGAGCGTTTGTGAACAGCAGTTTTCAGTTCTTTCCACAGATTCTCGATTGGATTCAGGTCTGGACTTTGACTTGGCCATTCTAACACCTGGATATGTTTATTTGTGAACCATTCCATTGTAGATTTTGCTTTATGTTTTGGATCATTGTCTTGTTGGAAGACAAATCTCCGTCCCAGTCTCAGGTCTTTTGCAGACTCCATCAGGTTTTCTTCCAGAATGGTCCTGTATTTGGCTCCATCCATCTTCCCATCAATTTGAACCATCTTCCCTGTCCCTGCTGAAGAAAAGCAGGCCCAAACCATGATGCTGCCACCACCATGTTTGACAGTGGGGATGGTGTGTTCAGGGTGATGAGCTGTGTTGCTTTTACGCCAAACATAACGTTTTGCATTGTTGCCAAAAAGTTTGATTTTGGTTTCATCTGACCAGAGCACCTTCTTCCACATGTTTGGTGTGTCTCCCAGGTGGCTTGTGGCAAACTTTAAACTGCACTTTTTATGGATATCTTTAAGAAATGGCTTTCTTCTTGCCACTCTTCCATAAAGGCCAGATTTGTGCAGTATACGACTGATTGTTGTCCTATGGACAGAGTCTCCCACCTCAGCTGTAGATCTCTGCAGTTCATCCAGAGTGATCATGAGCCTCTTGGCTGCATCTCTGATCAGTCTTCTCCTTGTATGAGCTGAAAGTTTAGAGGGACGGCCGGGTCTTCGTAGATTTGCAGTGGTCTGATACTCCTTCCATTTCAATATTATCGCTTGCACAGTGCTCCTTGGGATGTTTAAAGCTTGGGAAATCTTTTTGTATCCAAATCCGGCTTTAAACTTCTCCACAACAGTATCTGGGACCTGCCTGGTGTGTTCCTTGTTCTTCATGATGCTCTCTGCTCTTTAAACGGACCTCTGAGACTATCACAGAGCAGGTGCATTAATACGGAGACTTGATTACACACAGGTGGATTCTATTTTTCATCATTAGTCATTTAGGTCAACATTGGATCATTCAGAGATCCTAACTGAACTTCTGGAGAGAGTTTGCTGCACTGAAAGTAAAGGGGCTGAATAATTTTGCACGCCCAATTTTTCAGTTTTTTATCTGTTAAAAAAGTTTGAAATATCCAATAAATTTCGTTCCACTTTATGATTGTGTCCCACTTGTTGTTGATTCTTCACAAAAAATTACAGTTTTATATCTTTGTTTGAAGGCTGAAATGTGTGTTACAAAGTGACCACGTTTGTCTCTGAAGTAAAGGCTGGACTACAATAGAGCTGTTTGGAACAGTTTGTGAACAGTGTTTTCTGTTGGAGATGGTAAGTCCCTTTGGGGTGGACTTTGGGCTTTTTCACTTTGTAAACCTATAACATGCACAAAAAAAGATGTATAATGCAATAAAGGAAAGGGGAAAAAAGCCAAAAAGCATAATATGAGCCCTTTAACACTTGCCTCACTGTGCTGAGATTTAAAACTCACTTTCACATGCTTAAGGGCCCTGACACACCAAACTATTGGGTGCCGTTGGGCCATGTGCGGTCCACTGTAGTGTAGGGGCCATTCGACAGATTGAACGTTTTGTATGGATGTTGGAGGCAGCAAGCATTCAACCTAACATACCAGATGGTTTTTATAACACAAAGCCATGTGAGTCATTGCAAACTTTCAGAAAATACCTGGCAGGTGATTAGATGAACCATCTGTCTATCACGTCCGCCATTGTTGTTTTGAATGAACAGCCGCGGCCGTCACACACACACCTAAACCCCTGGCGCCCGTAGCTGCCAGTAGGCCATAGATTGTGTCAGCAGCGGACTGAACCGAACGCATTACTTTAAGCCTAACAGCATGGATTTTCGTGTGATATGTGACCTCGCGATTCTCACGTGACCTTGTGATGTCACGAGAATTCGGCTGCCATGCAAGGTAAGCTGGCGTCAGCATTTAGTGAGGTTTCTCCATGTTACGCCTTAACCTTTACTTTGGGCTGACAACGCAAAGCAAAACTTTGTTGCCAGATTCATCTTTTTATCCAGACTGAGCTCATGAAGTGGCGTATGTATGACACGCCAATTCGTATACCATTATTGGCGTGTTATGAAGACCCACACTCGCTTTTTAGCATGTTTATCAACGCTGTTTGTCCTCCGTTGACTTACATTACCTTGCGATTGCGTGTGAATTGACGCCGTAGGGAGTAGTATGAAAAGGAAAAAATCTGCAGGAGAGCGGGGATTGTTTCGTTTGTGTCCCGCGTGTGACGTTTCTTTTCCACGTTTGTTCTTTTCCTAAACCCAACCGTAGCCTCGCGAGTCGCGATAGAAAGTGGCGTGTATGTTTACGCGAAGTCATGATGTCATGTTGTTTTTAACAGATGGATTCACAATTTCTATTCTGAGCACATGACGAGATAATCTGATTCACTGTGGTTTGCTAGTGTGCTTGTCTATCGCTGCAATGTTTTTGGAGGACCCGTGCAGACTACAGACGAGGGGCGGCTGTGGCTCAGGTGGTAAGAGCGGTCGGCTACCTATCGGTTATTGGTGGTTCGATCCCTGACAGTTCCATGTCAGTGTATAAATGAGTGTGAATGTTTATCTGATGAGTCTCGGCCACCAGCGTGTGAATGGTGAATGGTTCCTGTACTATGTAAAAGTGCTTTAAGTAGACTAGAAAAGCGCTATAAAAATACAGTCCATTTACATTAGTTATTTCCTCTCATGCAGGCCCAGAACGTATATGCTATGCGTGTCGGCAGTTTGCTGTGTGCCTCAGTGCAACTTTTAACAGAAGCAATGAGGCGATGCATCCGTCGGTCTTTGCGAGCGATCGTTCTTTCAGTTTGGCTGACGGATTGCCAGGAGTGTCCAAAATCACAAAACATTACAGCTATGAATGTTAACAAATCTGACAAAGCACTCCAGTGACTGCGTTCCTATATTGTTGTATCTTCTTCACTTTGTAATGGATTTTCTAATTAGCTAGGAAACTTAATATTTCTGAACACATCACTTAATTATTTGCTTCACTTACAGGCCTCCGGAACAGAATGGTGCTCTTGCAAAGTCATTAGTCACTGGTAGAGTTTCAAAAAGGTTTATGCTGCTTAAAAGTAAAGCACAAGTGAACTTTGTGGAGCATAAACTACAGTTGACTACGGCTGTCTGGAGAAGTGTGTGGGAATGCGTGCACCACTGTGTCAGCAGAAAGCCACTCCTTCCCATTGTAGCGGCTGAATGAGTAAGATGTCAATGGAAAGTATGAGTCACTAGACCTACAACTCACAACAATAATATTTAGCATGAGCAGGGACCTCTGAGCAGTCTGCAGAAGGTAGATTGGTGATTAGTGGCTTTGTACGCAGACTGGGAGTGGCTGTAGCAAAACTGCTGGCCTGACATCATTAATCCATCCCAGCCCACACGCTCTCCATGCTAGACTGGTAAGGGAGGTTCCGGCTGAGAGACGGGCTGCTAATTCAGTCCCGGGTGAGGGGCAGAACTAGAGCAAACCAGATCAGCCGCATTGAAACTTTTGCCTGTTCCCTCATCATATGGGTGCGACTAGGAGTTTTTCTGGTAATGCCCTGTCTCAGAGAAAAAAAAGGTGTGCTTTCTCACACTACAGAGTACATTATTCCATGTCATCACAAACATGTTTTGCAAGTATTGAATGAGTAATGAATAAAAAATGTGTTATGTCAAAAATACATTAGACATATGTAAAATTGTAGCTTAAGTAGAAGTATGTACAAGTTTAAGCAATTTGGCCTGTGCCCATCACTGTTAATAACAAATGAGTCATTTTATATTAATGGAAAATTGAATAAATGATCCATGATGTTTAGCAGACTTCTCAGTCCCATCATGGGAATGAGAAGTCTGGGTGAGGAACTTCATTATGTGACTGAAAGCTCTAAATGTGTGATTAGTATTAGAGCATAATCACATTTCTGTCAGAAAACTTTACTGTAGTGTTTACTTGAGTATTTTGGAAGTTGTGAAGCCCATTAAAGTGCTCATATTATTAAAAAAACACTTTTTTCTTGGATTTGAGGTGTTATTTTGTGTCTCTGGTGCTTCCACACGCATACAAACTTTGAAAAAAAAAAACCCGTCCATGCTGTTTTGAGTGAGATCCGGTTTCTGAATGTGTCCTGCCTTCAGTCTCCGGGTGAGCTGGTCAAAATCTGCACGGCTTTCTACGTCACTAGCCGAGATGAGGGGCCTAGGGGGCTAACCGTTAGCATGCTCGTTCTCAATGGCAAAACACTGCTACAACCCACAGAAATTCACCCTAATCTACAAAATAAATTGTATAGAACTACTTCCATGTCCCTGTTCTGCAGGTATTCCTCACAAAGTTGGAAGTGCGCCCTCATTTAGAAGAAGTCTCCCAGCTGATCCTGCCTTGTACAGGCCGAAGATGGAGAAACCGGATTATATCTCCAACCTGGCCTGGGAACGCCTCGGGATCCCCCAGTCGGAGCTGGTTAACGTGGCTCGGGAAAGGGAAGTTTGGGGTCCCCTGCTGGAGCTGCTGCCCCCGTGATCCGACCCCGGATTAGCGGATGAATGGATGGACGGATGGATGTTTACGGCATTTGCTAGCTAGCATGTTTTCCTACCGGTTATGGGAAAAGTTTTATTTTCAACAGGAAACAACAACAACCTTCGAGCTACACTCTGAAAATGGCAAGTTTTGACGAAAATTTTAATTGTGCAATAAGGCAGGCCTGCTTGGTTATTTCGGTGAATGATAAAGATTTACAAAGAATATGTTTCAAGTGAAGGAGTTGAAATACCTTGGGGTCTTGTTCGCGAATGAGCGGGAGATTGGTCGGAGAATCAGCGCAGCGGGAGCGGTATTACATTCAACTTATTGCACCGTTGTGACGAAAAGAGAGCTGAGCCAAAAGGCAAAGCTCTCAATCTACCGGTCAATTTTCATTCCTACCCTCACCTATGGTGATGAAGGCTGGGTCATGACCGAAAGAACAAGATCCAGGGTACAAGCGGCCGAAATGGGTTTCCTTAAGAGGGCTCCCTTAGAGATGGGGTGAGAAGCTCAGTCATCCGTGAGGAGCTCGGAGTAGAGCCGCTGCTCCTTTGCGTCGAAAGGAGCCAGTTGAGGTGGTTCGGGCATCTGGTAAGGATGCCCCCTGGGCGCCTCCCTAGGGAGGTGTTCCAGGCACGTCCAGCTGGGAGGAGGCCTCGGGGAAGACCGAGGACTAGGTGAAGGGATTATATCTCTAACCTGGCCTGGGAACGCCTCGAGATCCCCCAGTCGGAGCTGGTTAACGTGGCTCGGGAAAGGGAAGTTTGGGATTTGGCATTTGGCATTTGCTAGCTAGCATGTTTTCCTACCGGTTATGGGAAAAGTTTTATTTTCAAAGTGGGGCCTATCGTCCACAGTGAGCTAAGGTAACATTAAACACAGAGACATGGTGTGAAAATGCCATGGGTTTGATTGTGTCCCCCTTGGTCGCCATAATTAAGGACCAGGTGAAAACCCTGCAGCTTATTACGCCGGGCAAGATAATGACAACAACATAAAAATTGCTGCTGCCAGTTCTCCATCTTATACAGATCACCAGAAACATTCGTTGGCAACGACCGATGGAAAGCCATCCTGCCAACGTTCCTGCACCGATTGGTGGGGATTGCTATGGACACACGGCGATACACTGGTAAGAGCAAATTACGTTTAACCATGTATCCAGCAAATTTAAATAGCTACGTGCAAATGTTCCACCAAAACTAGTACCTTCCCGAGACCATTTTGCAGAGTCATCGTCGCTGCATCTGTAGCTTAGTGCCGCCCAGGACCATTGTGATTGGTTTAAATAAATGCAAACCATCCAGAGCCAGTCCTACTCCAGTCTATCTCTGCAATGTTTTTTGGAGAACACGTGCAGACTACAGACTAGTTATTTCCTCTCATGCAGGCACAGAGCACATATGCATGTTGGCAGTAAGCTGGATGTCAGCTATAGCGTTTGTTGTGTTCAAGTGCAACTTTTTACAGAAGACATGAGGCGATAGTTCTTTCAGGTTGGCTGACGGATTGCAATGAGCGAGGAAAAGAAAAGACACAATGCGAGACTAGTTATATATTAACCTGTTGAAGGTGGGGTCATTTATACGCACTGTTGTGTAGTTTATTTACACATACAAATAGAAAAATCAAACTGTATAAGTGAGCCATCACTCTGACGAAGACTTAAATACACTTAACCCTGTAACACCAAAACATCCACTTGCTCCCAATATAGACTATACTTTCACAGTTTAAATGCACCGTTTTGTAGAATGCTGTATATACAGTATATAGACATGTATGCACATACTGCACATTATCATCCAGTCCATGTGTTTCCATTCAGTATTTATTTCTTTGCACTATTGGTATAGTTTACAACTCACAGAAACACTGGACTTGTATATAGACTATTTTTTTGGTTGTTGGTCATTGGTGCTTTTTATTTATATTTCTATAATATTTTATATATACCTATTTTTCACATACTTGTGTGCAAAATAGTCCTACCCATTCTTTACCTTTTATTTGTTTGAATGAATAATGGTGCAATCCATGATCAAAATCAACAAAATATTCGTTTTTGAGATGTGAAGTTCAAAATCACCACAGCAGTACTTCCCCTAATATGTCAGCAGCCTTGACATATTAGAGTCCCAGAAAAGAGAGACAACTCTTTTTTTTTTTTTTGTTTATCAAAGCTGTGCAATATTCTTGTTTTGAAAAAGTCTATTTTTCAAAACCTTTACACCGTCATTGTTAAGTCACTTGTTTTATTGCCTTTTTCTAACACAGCATCTATGTGAAAGACGCACTAAATATTTACGCTGTACACATGAAATTGAGTAATCATTCAATTTTACAAATCTGCCCGTGATGTACGACTGCATTGAAGTCGAATCTCAAGTT
>CM042316.1:5196285-5441285 GCA_023566125.1 Zingel zingel | reverse complement strand
AACGAAAGTTTAAGTCTCTGTAGAAGCTACAAGTCTGTCTGAAATCAACCTTGTTTTAAGAAAAACACGTTTTATTCAAAATGTCATGGAGAAGTACGTACACACCCACAATCCTGCGACGTCTCTGATTGGTGGAACTTGATGTTACCATGGAAATGTTTACCAAATCCGCAAACGGCTATAGTGAGCTGCTACTATTGAAGTCTATGAGTTTCTGTGCACAGTCTTGTATCTTTGCCTTTTTTGTGCCATTTTTAAAATGTTCTTTATCGCCGAATCAAATGTTTTATGGTCACGATTCATCTTGTAGCTGGTTGGCCTGGTTCCAGGCTTAACTCTCTACATGTACTGTATATAAGCATTTTCTAAAACGTCGATGGAGATATTGAATGAGGGAAAATCACTTCCGGAACCAGGGCCGTTCAAAAAGTGAGCTGTCACTGTTGAGCTCTATTGAGAGCCTTTGGGGACTATAATACTGTCTGTCATGCAAACTATGGTAGCTCCACAAATCCAAAGGTGAGACCATTAGCGAGGGATCCTGACAGATCCTCACACAGCTCGTGCAAGAATGTGGCTGCGTTACACCGGGCCTGTGGGCATCAGCTGGGAAAACAAACCAAGACTGATAACAGATCAGGCCCACATTCCATCCCGGGCTGTGTCGAGGGACAGAGCAGACCACCAATTTCACACACACGGTGATAGCGATTAGCGTGGGAGTAAGGGTGAGGCCTGTAGAGGAGCAAGGTTGGCGGCGTTTCACAGAGCTCCTCTGCTTTGATATGTATCTCATGTCACAGCCAGGTTACGCGTCATGTGAATGCCTCTGTGAGAGAAGAAAACAAAAAACATACATCTCACTGGCTTTATTCGGTGTCAGTTTTAGACTAGTCTGTATGTGGGGAATGGTTTGGTACTGTAAGGCCCAGGTGCTGACAGACCTCCCGGCGGGCTGAGCCGGCTCTCTGGGTCCATGCTGTGCAGGCCTGGCTGGGCCCGACTGGACAGCTGAGTGCAGGTTGCCCAGCAGGTTGTGTTGTCTCAGCCTTCAGCCAGGGATGATAGATGGAGCTGGAAATGCTCCCAGAGAGGGGGTGAGCACATGTGTGGCAAGACGTGGCAGGTGGTGAGCGCTGACTTGACGGCAATTAAATGTACAAATCTTTGATTAAGCTCATGGGAAAGCAGGCATTAGCAACACTGAATCGTCTCTCACCCAGCACATGCATGCACAGCCTTTCTTTCTTTCTCTCACGAACATACACACTGGCACACATTTGTCATCCTGAGTCACTCTTACACTATGCCAGTGACTAATACAGTGTATACTTAGTAAAGAGGCAGTTTTTAACTAGGCACTAATGTGATTTAGAATTTGAGATTACAATCTGTTAAATTGTCATTAGGAGATTCTCTTATATAACAAATGTTTATGTTGCTTCTTGTCAAAAACGTTGAACTAAATTTCATAGAAACTGCTTCATTCAATGTTGCTCAAGATAAAGACTCTTAAAAGGCTTTTCTCTCTCCATTATAGAATAATGGCTTTCTTGTGTCTATTGTTCTTTCCCACTGTGTGTTGTAAAATGTCAGTGACAGAGTCAAACCCAAATGGAAAATCCTTATTTGAACAACGTAGTCTGTATATTTGGCCATCATTCTTCGAAAATTACACTCTACAATAACATTTGCAGAGTTAAAAAGGGCAACAGGACCACTATCTACCTATCTCCACAGAGCTGAGGAGTAAGGTCTGGCTACACCACACATACATTCTGGGATAGGTGTTTGCATTTCTTTAAACCAATCACAATCGTCTTGTGCGGCGCTAAGTTCTGGACGCTGCGACGGTGGCTCTGCTAAATAGTCTCAGGAAGGAACTTGTTTTGGTGGAACATTTACACCACGCAAAAGAAAACACCACATAAATTAAGTTAATTGTTGACACAATACAGTAAGTGAGCTATTTAAATTAGCTGGATCCATGGTTAAACCTCATATGCTCTTACCAGTGTATCACCGTGTGTACGTCGTCCACAACAATCCCACAAATCGGTCCCAAAATGTCCCAGTTAGAGCGTAAGTGCCATGAAAATATTCTTTGTAAATCTTTACAATCTTTCCCCGAATGAACCAAGCAGGCCTGCCTTATCGCACGATTCAAATTTTCTTTAAAACTCGCCATTTTCCGTGTGTAGCTTGCCTGCTCGAAGTTTGAGAACGTCAACACACACACAGAGCGGAAAGGGAGGGACATCACGGGCCCTTTATCCTGGAAATGTACTTCCGTTGACCCAGACTAGGTCACCAATAACAATGGACAATCTTGATGGTAACCTTTAGAGTTTGTTGTTATTGTGGTTGTAACTTCCAAATAAGTAGTTTGCTTAATATGGTTGGATTCTGGACTTGTTGACCCATGCACTCTGTTATAAAGCAATGGATTAACTGCCACATTCCCGTATCTCAGCAATGAACCCAGTGAACAAAATACTGTCTATCACTAATGTGAGTGATGGCCAAGACTATGGACATAAAATCCCAGGTTGTAAAAAAAAAAAAAAAAATGAATGTGGGTAGAAAATAGCAGGAGAAGAAGCAGTCAGGCTTCTTCTCCTGCCTGACTCAACCTGAATGCACACCATCACCATGCCACGTGTGCGCACTCTCTGTAAATCTGCAAGTTTTTATAATATGTCTTCAATCCATTTCATCATGACATCACCATTCTACATCAGTGTGTTTGGAGAATAATAGTGATCTGACTTCAAATAGAAGCACAGATTATTTTGAAATGATTAATTGGCTCGTCCTTCAGCTGTCTGCAAGTCCAATCAGGAGGCGTCTTGATAGAAACAAACACATACTGTAGGTGTCAATAGCAAAAATGTCAATTTGACAAAATGATTTCATCAAATTGACATTTGCCCCTTCAGTAAGGCTCATTCTTGAAATCTTCAAATCCTAAATGTTGCGCGGGCCCTAACTTTATGCCAAACTATGCATTGTGTTGAACAATTACATACATAAGTTATCAATTACCATCTGTATGGTAAAGTGGTTTAATCAATCCTTATCATAACTAAAGACTTAAGAGAAATTCAAGTTCTGTGAGATGCTAATTTCTCCTGATTAACTCATCGTTAGCTGCCCTTTACCAGGACTGAGGTACATCCATGCAGCAGTCTCTCACATGCAGAGAAAGGTGTAGAGTGTGTCACCCACCTAACAAGTCCCTTCAGAGTTGCCACTGGCTCAGAGGTAGTAATTGCCATCCTGTCCTCAGCTCGCTAATGAGAGCAAAGTCATTCCCTATACCCAGGCTGCCCCCGGGTTTTAGACATATCACACTGTCTATATCCCATAATCTCATTGTCTAGGAAACAGAGGAATGTTTAAAGCTTTAGACCTGACAAGCCTCCAGTGAATTCGATCAGCTCCCGGTTACCACACAGGATTACTGAACATAAATCACTGCTCAGGGCAAAGTAAAGGCTTTCAAACATCACTGTGCAGCTCAGCTCATGTATCTTTATATAAACAGGTATTTACAAGGCACAATTTTGGTATATGTTGAAGGCAGATTACTCACCATTTTTAACAACAGTTTCACTATTTGATCACAGTTTTGGTAGAAAGAGTAGTTATTGTTTTTTATATGTATTAATCATTTCTTAATGTCTCATTGTATAGAACAAAGCTCTTCATCTTCAGTGGCTGTTGAGTGCGCTGCTCTGCTCCTTTCATGGGAATCTGTCACCGTGGAGATGTGGAGGTGCTCCCTCCATCCCTCTCTCCCTCCCAGAGCCAGGGGAGACAGCAGCACATCCCACTGGACCAAATCCATCCTCAGATGACACCAGTTGACTCTTCGTGGTGAGATAGTCAGAGGCACGGAGCTTAATGAGACACTGAAAAGTATACTGTATCTGCTTCTTATTTAAAAGGAAATCACAAACATACTGAAATAAAAACATTAAAACAGACTAATGAAAATAGACTTCATATTGGCATTAAAACACAAAAGCCTTTCTTTTCTAGAAAAAAAAGATGAATAAATAAAGTCTTTAAAGTCAACCTGTGAAGCTTTTTAAGTAAATGGCCATTATATGGTCTCCTCTGCTAAATTAAGTTAAAAGCCCAACATTCAATAATATAATAACAATAACAATATATATATCTCTTTGTTTCAGGATAGATGAGTGGATTGTATGTTTCCAGCAGCAGCAACAAGTGGCAGATTAAACATGGTTGCACTGAGTATCTTCTTTCTACACGTTGAACCTCGGCCTGCAGTGCATGGGGTGCACAGGTGCAAAACAAGGTGAAAATAGTTTAGAATTTTCAATAATTTTTTTATTTTATTTTAGTTTGAACTAGTTAGTTTAGTTTGAGTTAGTTTTCAGAGTGGGTTTGCTAGTTTGAGTTTAGTTTCAGTTTTTAAGAAGAATTTAGAAGTATTAGTTTTTACATATTTTATATATTTTTTTATTTTCATTTTCTTTTCATGCAGAGACAGAGGGCAGTACAAAAGAGAACAGTACAGCAAAAAGTACTAGCCTGGAAATCCAGACCCAAATCCAAAAGATTAAGGGTCTGGCAATGAGTAATGAAAATGGCCCAACTCAACGAGGGGCGGCACCAAGCATGCATTTGAAAATCTCACTGCACGCAATTGGATAACACTACGACTAATCACAACAATACACAGGGTGACGTATCCAGAGCGTACCCATACACTTAGCTACCAGCGGAGCTAACTGGTAGATTAAACTCTTGCTGTATCCTGTAATAAATATATAAATTATAAAAATTATATTAGTTGTCAGTTCCAGAGATGTACATGCTATGTACACGGGTTATGTTCAAAGGCTTAAGTATTAACCTGAATAAGGCTGCAGTGCACCTGGCTGAGTAGGGTCTCAAACATCAATAAGCTTCAAGTATGGGCATCATCTCTGAGAGAAGGTCTATTGTGTAAAAAGGTTACAAAATCTCCCCAGCATCTGTCAAAAAGAAATGGCTTCTTCATGAGGTTAAACATAATCTTGTCTGCAGGTATGTATGATGACAGCTCTTTGAGCCACGTGGATAACCCAGGGGGCTCCTCACTTTTCCAGCGACTAGCTATACATTTATTAGCCGCAATAAGGGCTAGTCTGACAAAGCGTGTGTAACCCCTGAAGTCGATTGGCAAAACTGAGTTGTCCCCCAGCAGTATCAGCCTTGGGTTGGTTGGGATCTCCATCCCCACAACCTTTTTAACAATGTCCAGAACAGATAGCCAATAGTTCTCCAGGCACTTACATCCTAAACAACACATACAGTGCCTTGCGAAAGTATTCAGCCCCCTTGAACTTTTCGACCTTTTGCCATATTTCAGGCTTCAAACATAAAGATATAAAACTGTAATATTTTGTGAAGAATCAACAACAAGTGGGAGACAATCATAAAGTGGAACGAAATTTATTGGATATTTCAAACTTTTTTAACAGATAAAAGACTGAAAAATTGGGCGTGTAAAATTATTCAGCCCCTTTCCTTTCAGTGCAGCAAACTCTCTCCAGAAGTTCAGTGAGGATCTCTGAATGATCCAATGTTGACCTAAATGACTAATGATGAAAAATAGAATCCACCTGTGTGTAATCAAGTCTCTGTATAAATGCACCTGCTCTGTGATAGTCTCAGAGGTCCGTTTAAAGAGCAGAGAGCATCATGAAGAACAAGGAACACACCAGGCAGGTCCCAGATACTGTTGTGGAGAAGTTTAAAGCCGGATTTGGATACAAAAAGATTTCCCAAGCTTTAAACATCCCAAGGAGCACTGTGCAAGCGATAATATTGAAATGGATATGAATGATATATGAATGAATAATGAATATCAGACCACTGCAAATCTACGAAGACCCGGCCGTCCCTCTAAACTTTCAGCTCATACAAGGAGAAGACTGATCAGAGATGCAGCCAAGAGGCCCATGATCACTCTGGATGAACTGCAGAGATCTACAGCTGAGGTGGGAGACTCTGTCCATAGGACAACAATCAGTCGTATACTGCACAAATCTGGCCTTTATGGAAGAGTGGCAAGAAGAAAGCCATTTCTTAAAGATATCCATAAAAAGTGCCGTTTAAAGTTTGCCACAAGCCACCTGGGAGACACACCAAACATGTGGAAGAAGGTGCTCTGGTCAGATGAAACCAAAATCAAACTTTTTGGCAACAATGCAAAACGTTATGTTTGGCGTAAAAGCAACACAGCTCATCACCCTGAACACACCATCCCCACTGTCAAACATGGTGGTGGCAGCATCATGGTTTGGGCCTGCTTTTCTTCAGCAGGGACAGGGAAGATGGTTCAAATTGATGGGAAGATGGATGGAGCCAAATACAGGACCATTCTGGAAGAAAACCTGATGGAGTCTGCAAAAGACCTGAGACTGGGACGGAGATTTGTCTTCCAACAAGACAATGATCCAAAACATAAAGCAAAATCTACAATGGAATGGTTCACAAATAAACATATCCAGGTGTTAGAATGGCCAAGTCAAAGTCCAGACCTGAATCCAATCGAGAATCTGTGGAAAGAACTGAAAACTGCTGTTCACAAACGCTCTCTATCCAACCTCACTGAGCTCCAGCTGTTTTGCAAGGAGGAATGGGCAAAAATGTCAGTCTCTCGATGTGCAAAACTGATAGAGACATACCCCAAGCGACTTACAGCTGTAATCGCAGCAAAAGGTGGCGCTACAAAGTATTAACTTAAGGGGGCTGAATAATTTTGCACGCCCAATTTTTCAGTTTTTTTATCTGTTAAAACAGTTTGAAATATCCAATAAATTTCGTTCCACTTCATGATTGTGTCCCACTTGTTGTTGATTCTTCACAAAAAATTACAGTTTTATATCTTTATGTTTGAAGCCTGAAATGTGGCAAAAGGTCGAACATTTCAAGGGGGCCGAATACTTTTGCAAGGCACTGTATGTATAAGAGATCCTGTTTCAACTTTACACCTAGCGCAGTGTTCTGGATAGTTACTACTTATCTTATGGAGACGTTCAGGTGTATAATAAACTCTGTGAATAAGGTTGAACTGTAGTAGTTTGTGCCAACTATTATAAGAGAATGATTGAGAGCTACCGCAGATCAAGTTACAATCAGCATCCTCGAAAGCCTCACCAATGTCCCATTTAACCTTTGCACTAAGAGCTTTATTTTCCATAAGGGGCATGAGCATCTTATAGGCAAGAGACAGACATCCCCTTCACCATATCTAGAGATTGGCATGGGGTACTTTACATAAAATCATCTCTCAATGCAAATCAAACCAGCTATTAGGCTAACTGAAATAAAACCATGCCAATCTCTAGGTATGGTGAAGGGTATGTGATGATGTGGGGCTATTTTAATTCCAAAGGCCAAGGGAACTTTATCAGGATGCATAGTATCCTGGATCCATGAAATAACTGGCCTTTAAACATACAAATCTGCCTGCCTCTATGGAAATTTAACATAGGGGTGTACCTACTTAATGCCCCTGTATTTTAAGGAAGAACATTTATTTATTTACGATACATTATTCATTCACAAAGAAAATTGGTGTCCTTAAAGATTGGAATTTTCCTCATTTCTTAAATTAAGGCATTAAGATCAATTTCCAAAAGATGATTTTTTTATTCCTCTTTTTAGTCAACTTTAGCATGGGTGTGCTAACTTCTGCACATGACTGTACAGTATGGTTGGTTTATCAGTAGTAGTAGTTTTGCTGAACACAGCTGCCTGCTGCTAGAAAACAGGGTTAATAAAAGTGTAGTCTATGTCCACGACATTCCACTTCTGGGATTGCTCCGTTACCTTCCGCTTTCTTTGTGTTGGAAATCTATTATCCAAATGAATAAGTTCGAAGATACTAAAGTGCTCCGTAGAGCTAGGGGGAACTGCAAAGTTGGCTGAAATTCTCTTTGGGTATGACACTATGAGCGGCTCTTTTGACATTGCACATAGCAATTACGATCCATTGTTTATATAAAAACATTGATAAATTGAACTTTAAATCTTAGTCTGCTGTGTTAGATTATAATGAAATGGTCTTTAACGGCTGTCTGAATCTGAGCATGATTCAGATGTTTTGATGATTTGAACGTCATTATATTAAGACAGCTCACGTTAGAGGATCAATAGCATTTCCGTGTTTTCGTGCTCCTCCCCTCTTCTAAGAATACGCTGGCCTGCGTAATCACAGGAACCGACCCAGGCTGGAGGTGCATGCCTTTGCACATGGCAGCACAAATTAAAATGTCTCTTGCTGCCTGCCTCTCTAATTCCCTGGCACTATGCCCTGGCCTGTCCCACGAATTACAACCAGACCTCTCCGTATGGCGCAGCCAGCATGGGGCAGGCTATCTTATTGACATGAGCTCCTTCCTGAGCTCTCAAAGTCAATAACTGAGTAGCTCAGATCACATACATTTGGCCGTCCACAGAGTGCTAACTCCATAACATTATTAGGAGCAATAGTAAAAAAGGACTTGGAGAGAATTATTATTAGAATAATTTTTGCGCCTTATTAAAAGGAAACTCCCACACGTTACCACAACACATACAAGTCAAGTCAACTTTATTTATATAGCACATTTAAAACAACATACGTTGACACAAAGTGCTTTACAACCAAGACAGATGGTTTGAAATCTGCCTCAATAGACATTTCATAGATAAAAAGTACATAAAAAAACAATACAAAATGTTTTACAAAACAACTGACACAAAGACACCACCATACGTTATACAAAGAAGTTGAGTTCATCTGTAACACTTTATATTAATGGTGCATGAATTATCATGAATTAATGCATGACTTCATGCATGAAAAAGCATGAATTCACTCATGTAGTACTTCAAGAACTATCAGTAATGCACAAGGAGTAATATTATCTCATACATGACTTAATGCAGGAACAATGCGTTAATTAATGCAACAGTTAAGATATTTCAATCATCATGAGTTCTGATTTATTAATGATGTTCATGACTGACCACTCATAGCAGTTTACATATATTCTGAAGAACTGTAGTGTTGTTATCATGATTAACTAAACATTACTTCTTCATTATTTCATCATGTTTGTGGCCCTTCAAATAAAGTGCTCATGAATAAATCATAGCTTATTAATCAATGTTAAAAATGGACCAGGTCAGCACTTTATTTGAAGGGCCACAATCATGATGACGTAATGAAGAAGTGATGTTTAGTTGAATTTTTTTTTTTTTTGAATTTGTTTATTTTGTACAATAAAATCAAGACAACAATAACACACAAAAAATGTAATAATAAAAAATAAAGATTGTGCAGGTGAGATTAAGAAAACCCCAAGGGGCTTATAGAAGGAGTCTCACCTAAGGAAGAGAGGGATTATATAGATAATGAACAATTACAAGTGTCCTAAACAAAAACCAACAACTTGCACTGAATTAAAAAATAAATAAATAAAAGCATAAAATAAATCTGTTATGTTAGTTAATCATTACAACACTACAATTCAGTTTATTTAGCCTGTCACTTTAACTACAGATTCACCTATGAAGAATACATCAACATCATTAATAAATCAGAAATCATGATTGAAATACCTTAACTGATGCATTAATTAACGCAGTGTTCCTGCATTAAGTCATGCATGAGATACTATTACTCCTTGTACATTACTGATAGTTCATGAAGTACCACAAGAGTTAATTCACGCTTTTCCATGCATGAATTAATGATAATTAATGCACCATTAATATAAAGTGTTACCAGTTCATCTAATCCTGGATTGTTTAATCCCCCATGAGCTACACTGTGGTTCTTATAGCAGGGGTCTGTCGGCCGTTCCCAAGGCTAAACTCAAAACAAAACGAAACTGGACCATGTTCGCTGTGGATCTTTGTACTTCTTAAAGGGGAACTATGCCATTTTTTTTTAGCTTAATTAATTTACCTTAACTGAACAGCTTCGGAGTTATTGGAATGGTTATATGACTTTTTTTCAGGTTGAATGGTGGTCGTCTCGCTCCCCCCTAGCGCCTGTGAGTGGAAAAACCACCCTTGGAACTTTGGCCGCCGGCCTCAGCATCAAGAAGTATCGCGTGATATCAGGTCTCGCCATGTAACAGATTGCTTCACGGCACTGCACACATATGCTCATTCAGGAACCGGCCAACAAGGTAGCGATGGAGTTTTTCACACTATCGTCATGGCTGAGCCAGCTAAAAAGAAGCAGAAAGCTAGGAAAGCATTGTCGGAGGAACAGAGAAAGACTGACCGAGCGAGGAGTCAGACACGAGTAAACATCGGAGCTGCAAAACATCTATTCTGAAGCTGTAGGTGGAGCTCTAGAGAGAAACCTGGCAGCAAAAAGCGAGAAAACAGTGAAGAAATGGCCAAAACCCATTGGCCAGTTGGTAGTTTCAAAGAGTCAGCCTCTCCCAGATGTTGATGTTGTTTCTTTTTCTCTGCTATAATCTCTATAATTAAGTATTATCATCCCTCAGCTAGTGAAAGAGGTATTGTTGTGATGGTTCAGATGATCTCCTTTTAGAACCTTTATCAGTGGGCATAGTCCATTTTGATGAAGTCACAGGCTGATGCATTTTCTGGTCAAATTAAAAGAGTTATTTTACAAGAACATCTAGGCTATGTGATATTACCATAGCAACAGTGCAGCCGTAGGTGTTAATACCTGGATAAGAACAGAAAAGGGCATGGCAGTTAATAAAGGTCATTAAAGCATAAAGAAAAGTGTATCAGGCAACAATTAGTAGTATTTCTTTTTTAATGTCCTGATGAAAATAGGCTGATATGTATGAGGAAGTCAAAGACCAGCCAATGATCAACCAGGTCTAATGACTATTTATGACTAAACTGCATATATTCATATATTTTGGAGTTGTAAATGGAACATCTTTGACCAAACTGAGAGCATTTTATGTCCGTAACAAAACAGAAAAACATTTTATAGATATAAAACCTTCAAAAGTAAATATTAAGGCAATAAATGTCAAGATGAAAGAAGTGAGGGGAGGTTACAGACTGAGCATTTATGTAATTGATAACTTGACATGAAATGCAAGAGTGTTTACCACAACAAACCTCAGGCAAACAAAAATCTTTTGGTTGCATAAAAGCTGAAAAAAGAATGTCATTTAAAAAAAAAAAAAAAAAAAAAGGGTTTCAGTTGCCATTCTCCTTGCTTTGTTCTCTGCTGGATGCATCACTGCTTGATTTTCTGCACTTCTATTATGTCTGCTTCTCAACTTTGTGCCGATGAAGTAATTAGCTAAAATGCTGACACTGACAATGCTCTAGCTGTGGCTCTCTCTGCTTTTAACACACGTTGGCATATTTCTCTTACTGTAAACTTGCATTGACAAAACAATGAGACTATAAATTCCTGATATGCAAATCTACAAAGACACTGTGGACTAAATGTGCTGTGTAGGGACAGCCCAGAGGCCGAACTGACATCCACAAACCAAAAACCAGACAATGATGTTGTTGTTGACTCTGTTATCAGAAGACAAATCTTTGACCGCAACAAAGATGGGACAAATCCTGCGGTTCGAATAGGAGACCGACTGCCTCCACCTGCAACTCAGTGCCAGACTTTTCCAAACACACATGCTGCTTTGTTAGGATCAGCGATCAGTGTTTGTCAGCCGCACTGTGAGTGTTGTTGATGGTGTTGTTTTCAAATGTCCTGCTGATGCGTGGTTCTCGCCCACATGTACCCTGGATGCAGATTATTAGGCCGGGGCTCAGGTAACCGATATGTTCCTGGATAAAACGTAAACAAGCGTGAAACACCTAATGACACGCATGAGTGGAGTGGACACAGTATCGAATACACTTATGAATAATTTCATCACCGCTTGAATGGCCCTTTCCCATTCTCTGCCATTGATGAGTGACAGCTTAAAACCCATGACTTGTAGCAAGCTAAAGCCAACCAGTGTGTTTCCTTTGACTAAATATAAATTCCATTTTGATAACAACAAAATGTCTCATTCTCAGGAGCAAATTCATCTTGTTAGGATGAACAGCTCTCTCAATGGAAAACCAGAGAACCGCAACTCATAGTTGTCAGTCATGAAAACATCCTCTGGCGGCTCCATCCACAAGAAGGAGTAGACAATCGTTGTGGGCTCACTTGTATTAAGTTGGGAGTTAAACATTCAAATGAGCTCCATTGTTCCAAAACCAGAAAATGTACTGTACCACGAGCCCCAACCCCAGCACAGTACAGTCACAGCATCCTGTTGTTTTTAGTCTCCGTGGAATTGTACAGCTGCAATCTGTTTACAGAGATTAAGAATTCAGTGTTGGATTGATTTATATATATATGAAATGGAACATTTGTTTTTCGTTTTTCTCTCTTGTCAGACAGACCACGTATGTAGTTCTGGGAAAAGGTGAATTTGAAAACAAAGCATATTTAATATGTGAAAGTCAGGCACCAGGGTTCTTTCCATTTCAGTGAATCAGTGGAATAGCGTACAAATTAAACAAGAAATATTCAGCTATTTACAGTAGTGTAGTTTCTGTAGGACAGATTTAACACATACTGTAAGATGCAAATGTATGCCTTCATCTTTCCCTAAAGTGCTTTATAATGTCTTACTTTCTGCCACTTTTATTTCTGCAAAGCTATGTTTGAAAGATGCTCCACAAACAAACCTGCCTCACCTAACGTTCTTTCTTCTGTCTGTTGACGTTTCCCTCTGTCCATATCTTTTACTTCTTCCCCTCTTTGTCCTCTTGTAATTTGACCATAGAAATGTCAGTGTTTACATCCTGTGTGCCATTCAAGAAGACCTTGTTTAGTCTTGAGAGTGCCGGTGTGCGACTCTCTTACTATCATTCTGGAGGAAATACCATGGGTCGCGTGCCAGTCACAGCTAACCACAAACCCAAGCTGGGTGGAGAGGGGCATTTTTCATATAAATCATGGAAAATGGCTGTGAGCGAGCCAGTGCCAGGCTGTGTGAACAGCCATAAATAGACTTCCATTGCATGTAGTAACAGCTTGAGCAACACAAAGGCAGACTGTAACTATGGCCTGTTGTATAGCTGGGAAAAGGGCTCTCATTGTTTCTGTGCATTGCCGAGTTACAGTCACAAGCAGGGGTTAAAGTGGGCTGATCCATTGATAAGTAAATTAATCTAATTGGCAGTTTCGCACATCATTGTTTTCCCGTTCGTAACGTCAAATATCCATTTCAGGGTTTCCCCTCTTCACTCTCAGCAGTGCACCTGAACAAGGCAAGAGTGTCTGTAGTTAGTTCACATGTCAGGCTCGGTAGTGAACGACGCGGTAACATGCTGCAGATCCAGTGTTTTTAGCTAAGCTAGACAGAGAATATTCAGTGAAAACAGATCTGTGATGCTGTTTTGCCCTCATTGTTCTCGGTGAAGTTTGCTGGAAGTGAATGTAGCCCCGGTGTGTTTTATGTGTCGGTCTTTTAAATGCTTGTCAGCAACCGGTCATACGGTAACTCAGCAGGCAATTTGGCCTTGTGTGCTCTGATTGATCTGGCTCAACAAATAAACTCAACTCCTGGCAATTGCTCCTGCCAATGCCAAGCCAGTGGGCTTGGCATTATGAAAGAAAGAAAGAAAACTCCCTTAATGAACCTGTCTGGAGATGTCAGGGGCCGGTGGCTCTGACACACTTTGGTCTTCAACATAACACTTTCTCACAGACTTTGTTCTGTCTAGCTCCACTTCCAAAGATTACTATTACTTACTTACCTCACATGACATAAATAGAGCTCTTGGGAATATATATCTGGAGCTGCAATGATAGATAATAAAATAATGTCAGAGGTGGTTAACGAGGGCTCCTTAAGCAAGAAGTATGACGGTACAACGGCTGCAAGGTGCAAAGATTGATGTGGAATATAACTAACCTGAAAGCTAAAATCATATGGGGCTAATCAGTTCCAGTGTTGTATGGGTGGGAAAAAAAATCAGAAACCTTATGTATTGTGATTTTATTTTGGCGACGATGTTATAAATCGATTCTTTTCTTTTCTTTTTTTTTAAACCAATTATTCACCTAAATATTTTCTGTTTATACGGTACTGCAGACGGCGACTACATCATATCCCTAAATTGTAATTCCCCCACTGGGGATCAATAAAAAAGTATAAATTAAATTAAATTAAATATCCTTTTCCAGCCAAACAGAGTGAAAGCAGAAAATGCAAAAAAAAAAATCCATGTTATGTACTTCTTTGCTGACTGACTGACTGACTGACTGACTTGTGAAGTGCATTCTTTTTAGAAAACAATTAGTTTTTAGAAACGGTCAGCAACACGATCAGAAACGTTAAAGATGAAGACAGAGAGGGCGAATCAGATCTGTGTGTGTGTGTGTGTGTGTGTGTGTGTGTGTGTGTGTGTGTGTGTGTGTGTGTGTGTGTGTGTGTGTGTGTGTGTGTGTGTGTGTGTGTGTGTGTGTGTGTGTGTGTGTCCTGCCTGTTGGGTCTTATCAGTTCTGCTGGAGAGGTCAAGTCAGGACACAAATCACACCCCAAAGTTCGGCTGTCTCCTCTCAACTTACCCAACAATTGAGCTACATCTGTTTCTCCTTTACTCGCTCCGTCTCTCTCTCTCGTCTCTTCCCACTCCTGAAGTGTGTTGGTTTGCAGTGACGTTTGTTGGTCCAAAAGTGGAGTTTATTTTGATACAGGATGATGGGATGTAGTGCAATGGAGCACAACTTATCATCTGATCAGTAGCCCGCACAGGCTTTCTGTGGGACGGAGAGGAAGAAGAGGTGGTACCTATATGGTGCTCAGAGGCAGGCTTATGTTAAGTTTTACGGTTGGTTTAGCCTCAGGGTCACATTAGATGAGCACTTGAGCCAACCACTGAAGCTTTAGGCTTACCAAAAGGGCACCCGTGCCAACCAAAGGGTCACTTGGGTTTAGCAGTCGAGCACTTGGAGCAACCAAAAGGGCACTTAGGCCAACAAGAGAGGCATGTGGAAAAACTGTGGGCACTTGGGACAACTACAAGGGCTTACTACAAGGGCACTTAGGTAATCCACAGGGGCACTTACAGGCCAACTAGGATTGCCAACCAGAGGGTCACCAAAGAGGTAATCATAAAAAGAGGCGACACTCACGTTCTTTTTGTGCAACCGCCCTAAGTATGTGCATTTTGAAATGAATGCTGCCCTGATAAATATCAAAGTACCGTTAAAAGCATAAAGCATCAGTTACCTGTATGTCAGTCATGAACAGCCACAAGCAGTGTTCTTCTGCTCAAATTATCAAAGCAATCCAGAGCTAGCTTTTAGAAATTATTAACAAAAAGATGAAATTGAAGAAGGACTGAACATTTCAAACTGACTTGACAAAAATGCTAACATGCTAGTTAATGCTACATAAGTTTTCCACAAGTGCCCTAACTATACGCTTTAGCGTCGACTTGTATTCCAGTAAGACAGTTAAGACAAGGCTGTGTGATTGCCTCGAAGAGACCCTTTCCCTAAGAAAATATTATTCAGTTAAAAATACAACTGTCAAATCAAGGCTCAAGGTTCATGTATTGTCATTCTACAATACAGGGTTGCACAACGAAATGCAGTTGTAGTCTCTTATCCTCTGGGCAGATAATAACGCTGGCATCCTGAAATAAAAAATTCGACAACTAAACATCGTGCATTAACTTTGACTTTGAGCACCAAGCATCACCAATTTCAACAGTTCTCCCATGACTACAGGTGTTAATGATTATTTGAATGTATACAGGCTATTCGTGATTATTGTGATCTTGCTGTTTATAGCTTATGTATATTGGTAATGAATCAGAATCGCAATGAGGTTTATTGCCAAGTAGATTTTTACATGTAAGCTGAAATAAAAAGAAAGAAAAGTAACACATTTGTTTCTGAAACCTTATCCATGTGTTTTTTAATGACCTTTCAGATAAAACAGGATTGATTTTACAAGGTGGCATTAATTCCACAACATAGTAGCTAGTACTAATACTACAAGCAGGTAAAGGTATAGGGAAAATGTTTAGATTAAATACTGCTATGGCCGTTGTTTACTAGCATAAACCCTCTCGTAAGCAGGAATGGCATATTTTACGTTTCTCCGTTATTAATGCGAGCCCTTCGTTCAGTCCAAAATGGCGGCGACTCAGCTCTGCTCAGGTTGCCCTTATGCCAACTGGAAGGCCACTTAGGCCTACCAGAGGGGCATTTGGGCCAACCAGAGGGGTACTTGAACCAACTAGTAGGCTACTTACTGTACCTGAGGGGCATGTGAGCAAACTCTGGGGACTTGGGCCAACTCCACGGAAACTTGGGCATACTAAAGGAGCGTTTCAGTTGACTGAACAGTCATTTTAGGTTCCTATAGGCAGTTAATTTAAAAATAAAAAAATGAAGCATGAAATGTCCAGTTAGCACAAGAACATATCCCAATTAAATATTTATATATGTTTTCATTATAAATAGAAACATGCAGCTTCGCATTGGATGTTCTAAAACATTAGTGTCATTCCGGATCCAGCAACAAAACCTGATGGCTGAGTTGTCCAAACTGATATTTCTTTGATTTGTAATGTTGCAGTTATGACGTTTCAGTTCATAGGGCCTTCAGGTAGAAATAAAATTATTTGTCATCAAACAAGACTATGGATATAGGTATGACAAGCAGGTAAATAAATACAAAAAAAAGAAGCTACCAGATGAAGTGATAGGGTCTGTCATTCATGTCGGCACTTCACTAGTTACAGGCCCCTTGGCCTTATTTGTTTCAGCTACAGAGCCCTGGAGACACACCTCCAACACCTCCACACACACACACACACACACACACACACACACACACACACACACACTTGTGCATGCTCAGGCTTGCATGATAGCTGGAAAAGACAAGTGTGATAAAGAAAATACAGTAAGTCTTAAAATGTTTTTTGTGTGTTTTTCTATTTACATTTAAATTGGTTCAGTTGAGTCCCCCTGAAAAATGTTTAGTTATATAATCAAATCCTTGTATCCTGTGTATGTTATTTTCAAGCTTAATTACACAGTCAGAGTTCAATAGAATTCAGATTGAAAATTGAAAGATGTTTTGTACAATAAAGCTCTGTAGGTCTTACATTGAAAGGTCTTGATTGATTGATCACAGACTAACCTGGCAGTGTTACTGAACTAGGACATCATTGGATTTGGTTCAGGATAGGATTACAGTAATTCTGTTTAATGTACTGAACCAATATAGAGTATTTAGCCTCTAACACGTTAGATCATGCATCACTTTAGATGACCAATAAATTACATAACTACAGAACGTTTTTTTTAATCCTACACATCACCTTATTTAATTCAAACTTTTAATTCCCTCAAAACACTTGTGCTTTAGCTGTATATGATCCACTTTAAGACATTTGTAAAAGCTGTTCTTATTTTCAGGAATGATTATGAAAGCACATTATTACAGTAAAACCAGGTTTTAATTATGGACACCAATTTTGATCACATGATCACTAAGTGTGGCCCTGATCTCATCAGAGATGGCTCTCCTTCCTTGGCAGCAGTAATCCAAGCAAGACGACATAGGCCAAGGAGACGAGCTGAAAGGATTTTTGCCACAATGATCACACTTTTTCAGTTGAGTGAACACAAAATCATTAAGCGTTACAGATTAAGCAGCCATGCAATATAATAGTTACTGGAAGAAATGAAAGTTGACATTGGATCTCCTACTCAGCGTTCACATTCTATTCCAGCAGTTGTTAAACTCCTCGCTACATTACAAATATTGGCATTAGGATCATTTCAAACAGTCATAGCATCAGCAGTGGGAATATCGCAGTCTGCACTCAGCCGTATCATAGCACAAGTACTTAACACTTTGCTACAGCGCAATTTACGGTATAGTGGGCGGAGAATGGCGCTGATTAACCGATGAGCTGCAGGTTTGGTAAATACGACGTAAGTTGAAGTATCACAGCGTGCGCTTTCTGTGGGTTGGCCATGGCGCTGATAACGTTACATTCACAAATGTACGTACATCTGGCCCTTAGAATATTAATCTGAGCCTGTCAGTGGCAAAACAAGCACTTTTGTGAAGGTAAATACAAGCTGGACAATTGCCCCATTAACTTACATTGTAGCTTGTTTCGCCGCTGCCGACTGCAGCGATCTCGCTTAATACTGGACCAATGTTAAAGATTGTTGTTCACATCAGTCACTTAGACACAAAAACATAGGAAAATAGGGTCCAGGTTGAAAAAAATGGTAGTTACCCTTTAACGGAGCTCTTTTTTTTTTTTTTCTCCCTCATTTCAAAATGCAGCATTTTTTTTCTTGAACTCAATGTATATAATTCAATATGTGGGCACAAGGAAATACTTATTGGAATCTGGAGGGGAAATGTAAAAACAACAAATGCAGCTTGAGTGTGAAGTCCATGGCGTATTACTACGTCCTCACACTGTGTCTGTGTCCTGACATGGCCCCAACCGTCTAATCACATTTTGCCTTCTGGCACCCAGGGGAACATAAGGATCGCATATGCCTTTGGCAGGAGTCCACACCCACATTCCTCAACTATGTGCTCACAAGCGTCCTCGCTGCCCCCTCTCTCCCTCTCCCTCTCCCTCCCACCTCGCTCTGACAGCAAAAGCTTGGCCCACATTGCTGTGCACTGTAACAAAATGCAAACACTAAATCTTTTCCCCCCTGGACACAGAGGGGGGGGAGGCGAAACATACAGTGTGCCACTTCTTGAACTAAGTTGAGCCTTCCAAGATCTCCTCAAAATGCAAGCGGCAAAACTGTCTTCTGTTATGCATGCAGTTTCTGGGATGGGATTTATTTCCTCACGCTGATACTCATTCCACAGACATTTTCTTTAGAGTGAAATTCAGCCCTGTAGGAACGAGCAGGAGGACAAAAATGTTAAAGACAATAGAGTCAAGCACTGGAACCAGTCCAGACTGCAACCTCTTATGAACACCTTTTAGCCAGGGCTTTTTATGAGACAAATCCCCAGTGGCTTGTCTAGTTAAAGGTTATCTTTTACTCACAACTCAAAGTCAAAGACACTGGGGCCAGAGAGGCTGTGCTGTTTGCTGTCTGGGGTGAATGGGTTCAGTGGTAGGGGGTGCATGGTGCGGAATGTGGCAGTAAGAAAAAGCCAGGAGCAATCATTGTAGGGAAGAAATGAGACTCCAGAACTCTTTTCACTTTTCTGTCTTTTATACAACAAGCCTCTGCACATGGCTTAAATCTCCTGTTGTGGGATCCTTTATCATCCTGTGACAATGCATACTTTCCAGGTTTTAAGTGTGGACACTGCATGAAAAAGCAGGAAATATACTTAGTTTACTCTACATCTATACTTTGATTTTCAGACTATAGGTTGATAGCTGACGATCCACAATAGCTTTTGCCATTTAGCGCCTGACTTTTTTCGATTCAAAACGTAACAAATGCTACAGTAGACCTACTGTATGTCACATCCTACTATGCTTTGCTAATAACCCTATGCAATAATAATAATTTAAAAAAAAGCTTTAGTCTTGTGAAGTACTGGTCTTCACTACATGATACACTTTTGTTTATTTGTTATTTTTTTTTAACTTGGACCCCCATTCTTCCTGGGGTCCACACATTAAAAACACATAATACAACATACATGAACACTCAACAACACAACCCCACATACCCAAATTTCCCCCACACCCACACAGAACCCTCTCAACTATGACCTGGAAATGTCAGTAAGCTTATTATGAAAATGTGACCTTAGGCCAGACAACCACAGTTTAGGTATTAAGGTACTTAGTGCTATGGATGAAAATAATATCCCATATTGGAGTTTTGGGTTTACAATAATTTGTGACTGACTGCTCTGGAGGCTGAAATCAGCGGTAGTGGCTAATATTATGAAGCCTAGAGCTAGTAGCGTCCGAAAAAAAGAGTATCACTTGTTTACTTAGCTTATTTTTTTAAGTTTAAACTAGCCACATTAACCTATTATCATTCCAGTTACTTTATTGCCATGATAATGCGTGCATGTATTGGAAAAACTAGAGCTGGGCGATAAATCAAATATCACGATATTTTTGACCAAATACATCAATGTCGACATTGCGGCGATATTGTAGGGTTGACTATTGTTGCTTTCACAAAATATTAACACAATGAGACTTTCCGGGAACCATCACCTTATCGTGGTGGAGAGGTTTGTGTATCCCTATGAACCTGAGGGCTGCGTTGTCTGGAGCTTTGTGCTCCTGGTAGGGTCTCCCATGGCAAAGTGGTCTCAGGTGAGGGGCCAGACAAAGAATGGTTCAAAAACCCTATGAATAAACGAGGAAGAGATAGAGTGACCCTGCCCGGAGGAAGCCCAGGGCACCCATCTGTAGATGTCGATGGAGGGCCCGTCAGCGAGCGCCTGGTGGCCAGGTTTGCCACAGAGCCCGGCCGGGCACAGCCCAAAGAGCTACGTGGCACCTCTCTCTCCGTCCCATGGGCCCACCACCTGTGGGAGGAACCACTGTGGTCGGGTGCGCTGCCACATGGGTGGCGGTGAAGGTCAGGGGCCTTGACGGACCAGACCCGGGCGGCAGAGGCTGGCTCTGGGGACGTGGAATGTCACCTCTCTGTGGGGGAAGGAACCGGAACTGGTGCGGGAGGCGGATCAGTTGGATCTAGTGGGGCTTACCTCTACGCACAGCCTCGGTTCTGGAACCATACTCCTGGATAGGGGTGGACTCTTTTCTTCTCCGGAGTTGCCCAGGGTGTGAGGCCAATGATGGCCAAAGGTCAATGATCGATTTTATAATCGTTTCATCTGATCTGAGGCCGTATGTTTTGGACACTCGGGTGAAGAGAGGGGCGGAGCTGTCAACCAATCACCATCTGGTGTTGAGTTGGGTCAGGGGGTGGGGGAAGACTCTGGACACACCTGATAAGCCCAAACGGGTAGTGCGGGTAAATTGGGAACGTCTGGAAGAGGCCCCTGTCCGACAGACTTTCAACTCACACCTCTGGCGGAGCTTTTCGTGCATCCCTGTGGAGGCTGGGGGCATTGAACCTGAAGGTTAATGTTCAAAGTTTCCATTGCTGAAGCTGTGGCGGGGAGCTTCGGTCTTAGGGTCTTAGGTGCCTCAAGGGGCGGTAACCCTCGAACACCGTGGTGGACACCGGTGGTCAGGGAAGCCATCCGACTGAAGAAGGAGTCTTCCCAGCAGACTCCGGAGGCAGTTGTGAAGTACCGAAGGGCCCGAAGGGCTGCAGTGTCTGCCGTGAAAGAGGCAAAGCAGCGGGTGTGGGATAAGTTCGGCGAAGACATGGAGAAGGACTTTCGGTTGGCACCAAGATGCTTCTGGAAAACCGTTTGCCACCTCAGGAGGGGGAAGCGGGGAACCATCCAAGCTGTGTACAGTAAGGATGGGACGCTGTTGACCTCAACTGAGGAGGTAATAGGGCGGTGGAAGGAGCACTTTGAGGAACTCCTAAATCCACCTAATACGCCCTCTATGGTAGAGGCAGAGCTGGAGGATGATGGGGGATTGTTGTCAATGTCCCTGGTGGAAGTCGCTGAGGTAGTTAAACAACTCTACAGTGGCAAAGCCCCAGGGATTGATGAGATCCGTACAGAAATGCTTAAAGCTCTGGGTGTGGAGGGGTTGTCTTGGTTGACACGCCTCTTCAACATTGCGTGGAAGTCTGGGACGGTGCCTAAGGAGTGGCAGACCGGGGTGGTGGTTCCCCTGTTCAAAAAGGGGGACCAGAGGGTGTGTGCCAATTACAGGGGTATCACACTTCTCAGCCCCCCCGGTAAAGTCTACTCCAAGGTGCTGGAAAGGAGGGTTCGGCCGATAGTCGAACCTCGGGTTGAAGAGGAACCTGGTTGTGAAACAACGGATCAGATCTTCACTCTCGCAAGGATCCTGGAGGGAGCCTGGGAGTATTCCCAACTGGTCTACATGTGCTTTGTGGATCTGGAAAAGGTGTATGACCGGGTCCCCTGGGAGATACTGTGGGAGGTGCTGCGGGAGTATGGGGTGAGGGGGTCCCTTCTCAGGGCCATCCAATCTCTGTATGACCAAAGCGAGAGCTGTGTTCGGGTTCTCTGCAGTAAGTCGGACTCATTTCAGGTGAGGGTTGGCCTCCGCCAGGGCTGCACTTTGTCACCAATCCTGTTTGTAGTATTTATGGACAGGATATCGAGGCGTAGTCGGGGTGGGGAGGGGTTGCAGTTCGGTGGGCTGGGGATCTCATCTCTGCTTTTTGCAGATGATGTGGTCCTGATGGCATCATCGGCATGTGACTGTCAGCACTCACTGGATCGGTTCACAGCCGAGTGTGAAGCGGCTGGGATGAGGATCAGCACCTCTAAATCTGAGGCCATGGTTCTCAGCAGGAAACCTACGGCGTGCCTTCTCCAGGTAGGGAATGAGTCCTTACCCCAAGTGAAGGAGTTCAAGTACCTTGGGGTCTTGTTCGCGAGTGAGGGGACAATGGAGCGGGAGATTGGTCGGAGAATCGGCGCAGCGCATGCGGTATTACATTCAATTAATCGCACCGTTGTGACGAAAAGAGAGCTGAGCCAGAAGGCAAAGCTCTCAATCTACCGGTCAGTTTTCGTTCCTACCCTCACCTATGGTCATGAAGGCTGGGTCATGACCGAAAGAACAAGATCCAGGGTACAAGCGGCCGAAATGGGTTTCCTCAGGAGGGTGGCTGGTGTCTCCCTTAGAGATAGGGTGAGAAGCACAGTCATCCGTGAGGAGCTCAGAGTAGAGCCGCTGCTCCTTCGTGTCGAAAGGAGCCAGTTGAGGTGGTTCGGGCATCTGGTAAGGATGCCCCCTGGGTGCCTCCCTAGGGAGGTGTTCCAGGCACGTCCAGCTGGGAGGAGGCCTCGGGGAAGACCCAGGACTAGGTGGAGGGATTATATCTCCAACCTGGCCTGGGAACGCCTCGGGATCCCCCAGTCGTAGGTGGTTAATGTGGCTCGGGAAAGGGAAGTTTGGGGTCCCCTGCTGGAGCTGCTACCCCTGCGACCCGATACCGGATAAGCGGATGAAGATGGATGGATGGACTTTTGATAAATAATCATCAATAATGTGGATATAATGATTAAGTGGGTAAAGGCAAATAATAAAACAGAACAGCTAGAACAGTCTTGTGAGTTTAGAAAATAAACATCACTTTTCTGTAATGCGGCCTTTAAAACCAGGAAAAGGCAAAACTTATGTCATATCATGATATCCAAAATTTAAGACGATATCTAGCCTCATATATCGATATAATATTGGTATTTTGCCCAGCATTAAAGTGCTCATATTATGCTCATTTTCAGGTTCATAATTGTATTTAGAGGTTGAACCAGAATAGGTTTACATGGTTTAATTTTCAGAAAACACCATATTTTTGTTGTACTGCACATTGCTGCAGCTCCTCTTTTCACCCTGTGTGTTGAGCTATCTGTTTTAGCTACAGAGTGAGGCATCTCACTTCTGTACCATCTTTGTTGGGAGTCGCACTTGCGCAGTACCTATGTAAGGACTGCTAGCTAGACAGTTGCAGAGTATGAGGGCGTGCCACGCTAGCAGCTAGGCGAGCATTATAACGTGTGTTATAAAGTGACCACGTTTGTCTCTGCAGTAAAGGCTGGACTACAATAGAGCTGTTTGGAGCAGTTTGTGCACAGTGTTTTCTGTTGGAGATGGTAAGATGGTATGGTTTTCCCTTTTGGGGTGGACTTTGGGCTTTTTCACTTTCTAATCCTATTACATGCCCAAAAAAGATATATAACACAATAAAGGAAAGGGAAAAAAGCCAAAAAGCATAATATGAGCACTTTAAGAAAAAGTAATCATTATTCCTGCATATAGGATTTCAAACTGTTGGTTTTGCTATTGAAGTTTCCCACATAGCTTACTTCTATTCTGAAAAATAATGATATGGTCCCACCAATCGATCATTTACACAACCAGGTAGATTACTTCTACTGTATGTAACTAAATTATGTAAGCTCAATAGTCCACTTACTAGCTTTCCACCTCATCTCCCAGCCTTCTTCAGTCAATGGTGACAGATTATGAGTAGCTGTGTCTCTTGGACATGTTTGGACCAAACCAGAATGGGCTGTTATCATCTTCTGCATGCTATATCTTTGTTATTGTTGAATGACAAATGTGACACATCTTTAACACAGAAGTACATTTATTCAGGTCTTAATACATTAATATTGAACGAGTTACATATTCTTATCGATTGCAAATCACACTGCACAGTTCCAATGTATTCCTGTAAATAAGTTCAATGTAACAGATTTTTTATTTTTTTAAATATTTAATGGGAACTCTTCCTTTTGTTACGAGGAGCACTTTGTTATAAAATGTAAGTAAAAGTGCAATATCTTTCTACTCATAAAATTACAAAAATTGGTCCAGAATCTGCATTCTGAGCAGGACTTCTCTAAATATTGTATTTTTCCATTTTAAAAATGCAATATATCTTTACATTTGTTTTTCTCAGTAATTTGCTTTTTGATGCTATTTTCTAAAAACTGTAGCTAAATACAAGAAATACAACATTGTCAGTTTCTAAATAAACTTCATTTTTTCCCCCATATAACTATCTGGAACATAGAGTTTTGACAACAACAACACCATAATATCTCACAGCGCTATGTTACAATAAAATATCTCTGTCATAAGTTCAAAGCAAAGAAAAAAATATAACAATAGCAACATAAAATTAAGGAATACAATGCATAGATTCAATCATTTAAAAATGTAGAGATATAATTTACTTAGTACAGCTCTTACTTTTAGAGTGAATCCTGTGACACTGACTACATGGATTCATTACAGTTTATCCTGACTTGAGTGACCGGCACAAACATATATAATTCTGAACATATCACATAATAAAAATGCTAAATATATCACTTTGACTTCAAAGGCAAATTTGGCTATAGTACACTATGACATGTTTGGGTAAGAAAAGGCAACACCTGGCACCAAAGCCAAACAGCAGCTTCTTTAACGGCCTTTTGAAATGTCAAGATTTCATTTGACTCTTCTTAACCCTTGTGTTGACTTCGGGTCACATTGGCACGTTTTATATTTTTGTTTTATATCAGAAAATATTGGACGTAGAAATAAGCGCTGAAAATGTGTAGAAGAAAAATGTAAAAATTTAAAACGTTGGAAAAAGCACAAACAAATTGTGAAAAAAGACATCACAAATGTCAGAAAAAAGTGTTTTTTTCAAGGTTGAAACGACGACAACACAAGGGTTAAACCTGCCCCACTCCCTGGCTTTCTTAAAAATCAATGTCAGATCATGTGCCATTACTGGCAGTATGCAAGTTTTCATTTCAACCAAACACCAAACAACCAAACTAATCAACACATTCTCATTACCGGGTTCATATGATATCGTACGAAATGCACAACAATGTGTGTGACAGCCTACCAAATTCATTGGTCACGTCATGTGACCTCTGGTCACATGACAGTTAAGTTCAGCCGTCTTTACAGCTAAATTTAGCCGAGAAAAGGTGACTGTGAGCCGGCTACAGAGAACCGCGAGGTGCCGGTCGTTTCAGAGGCCGTTGCAGTTGAGTTTAGTCAACAAACGGTGAGCGTCACAGTAGTCTCGCATTGCCAGACCTTCCTCCACAGCGCTGCGGAGGAAGGTCTGGCTAGTCAACACAGCATTCCGGGACGGGAGAAAACCATGCTCTGGTTTATTGGCATTTCTTTAAGCCAATTACAATCGTCATGAGCCACGGTGCCTCTGCCAAATAGCCTCAGGAAGGAACTTGTTTTGGTGGAACGTGTTTGTTCAAAAGTAGTTTTAGTCGTGCAACAGAAAACTCAGATTGGACAGATAGTCTAGCTAGCTGTCTGGATTTACCCTGCAGAGATCTGAGGAGCAGTTAACCACAGTCCTCAGAAATCCACCGGAGGTTAGAATTACAACATGAAGAAAGCGGAAGGTAACAGACATCCGAAAAGAGTGACATCTGGCGAACTTTCCGGTGGCACCGGAGCAATCCCGGATGTGGAATGTTATGTATATATACTATCGACACAGTAAAGTTTAGACACCGAAACGACTAGTTAAGATTAGAAAAAAGATTGTGGTTTGGATTTGTGTTTTCTCCAGGGCGAAACTCCTCCCCCCCCCCCCCCCCCCCCAACCCCCCCCCCCCCCCGCCCGCTCGAAAGCGCTGTGTTGTAGCACTCGGTAGTCACTGTGGTGCATACAGCAATAAATACGTGAAATACATACGGATTACAGTGCATTCCTTTTTCGTAGTTATTTGTAAGAATGGTTCACGAGAACAGACCGAACTAATTGAAGAACTTTAAATAAAAACCTGCATACTCAGAGCCCTCGACAACACATGATCAGACACACGCTGATATGTGTGGTTTCTGGATAAATCATGCAATAAACATTGACAATAATGTAGAATAAGCAGTTTTAGTTTGTTATCTCTAAACCACGTGGTCTTTCAGCCACCGAACCAGTCGACTTCATTAGAAGCAGTCATGTTTCCAGACACCGTCTTCACAAAGGTAGCCACAATCTCGGACACTATTTGTGACTGTATAATAAGTCACTGACAGGCTGACAGGCTCATTGTTAGTACAGCGATAAGTGGGAAAAGCAAGTCAGAAAATGCAAATATATACATGCTAGATTAAATACTTAACACTTAGTGGCGTTTTTTCAGGGGCTAAAAAATAATTCAAATAGACTTATTAAGAAGATGATTGGAGCTATCAAGTCACGTTACCTTTATGCTATCAAATGTTAAAAAAGACAGAGATGGGTAGAGGTAGGAGGGGCAGCGTGAAAGTGGAGTCTCGTTCAAAGCAGTAAAGCTGATTCTACTGACAGCATCAGAGGGCTCTTTTTGGACAAAAAGGAATCAGACTGTATTGTTTAAATCAGTCACACTAACCTTTTGAGACAAAGAAGAACATTTATTTAAAAAAAGAGTTCTGAAACTGAACACAGGACAGGCTGGTTACTCACAGTGTCTCTAGTGACAATCTCGGACAGGTATGGGACTTCAGAAGCACTGAGAATATCTTTTATCCACCAACCTGCCTTGACCTCTTAACATTCACAGAGCTGCAAAGCGTTCAGGAAACCCTAACAGTGACTATCTACAGTCACTCGTTTCTTCTCAACTTGTAAAAAAAAAAAAACAACAACCAAAAAGTGAAAGCAGGGTAGTGGAAATAAGATTTCACTGTACTTTTCTTCAAGACTGCTGGATTTGAGTATCTTCTGGACCGTAGACATTTTTACAATATACTATAATATAAAACCCTTCAAGCCTGCAGTCAATATCTACTTTGTTAGGCACAATAAATAGGCCCCTGTGGTATTAAGGTTCAGAGTGACCAATGACTCAGAACAATTCTGATGTCTGAGTGCAGCTTATGCACCAGCATAAATCTATATTAACCACAAATAATTTAGGTCTCAAATATATACTCATATATACTCAACTACTCTATACTCAATCCAGTAAACATCTACTACACCATTGTAATATACATTTTTAATGTATGTACAAGAAATCAGAAAGTGTGTAAGCATTTTTACAGCCTGATTGAGAAGAATCCTCAAGCACAGATCGGTCCACTCGACACGCGTGTTTGAAAGAATTGGATCCAGTTTATGCTGCCTTGACTTTTGCTTCTGCTCTGTAAACACTATTTACAGTCTTAGAAAATACACTAAGATGCCTGATTTTACAAACTGTATGATGACACTATGTACATTCGGGCAACAACAAAGCGAGTTATTATGTAACATCATCCGGAGGATCCCTTGAGAAGTCTCCACAAACACCCATGAGCCAGATTGCCTTCATAATTCTTCCGTAATGGTAATCAATGATCGCTACACTGTACATACAAAAAGTTGGATTGTGGAAACACAGTAAACATCATGGTATGAGTTGGTGCACTTCTACAGATTGTGCTGCTGCTGCTGCTGCTGCTGATGATGATGATGATGATGATGAGATAAAGTTGGCTGTGTCTCTTGCAAAAATTCACAGACACAACCGCTGTATAGCATCTGTAACTTTAGTGAGTAAACCGGAGAGGCATGTTTCAGTTTGGCTCTTATGTTAAGGCAAAATGTTTGGCACTTAGTTTGTACAAATTATTTGATATTTCAAAAATAATTCAGATTTCATCTTCACCATTTCAGGGGCTCTAATGGAAAGGGGCGTCCTCAGCTGTTCACAACCAGTCTCAGTCAGCTGAAGTGATCCGAAGAGTATTTTTGAAACAGAAATCTTGATGGTACAGAAACTGCAGGAGAAGTTTGGTTGAGTATTAAACATCCTAAGATACACTTTTTTTATATTCTCAAATTAGTTCTTATGGTGCCTTTTACCAAAACAGCAACAGCACTTGATTTTCTACCCTGACACCCAGCTGTGTGTGGTGGTCTTCACTCCGTGGGGGAAACCTTGTTGGGTCACCATCGGATCAAAGTTGAAGTCCAGAGAGTCCCCGTCCATCAGAGTGTCATGGAGAACCGTCTCCATGTCAAACTCAAACTTCTCGATGGACATGTCGTCCAGGTCGCTGGGCAGCTTCTCCGGGTGCAAGGGCTGTGGCAGGCCTGGTCGGCCGTATCCGTTGGTGTTGAGAGGGCAGAACCCCCCAGGCATGCCACCCACGCTGAGGTGGCTTGAGAGGCCGTAAGGCATCTGCATCGGGCTTTTAGCTATAGGCAAACGCGTGGTGCCCCCGCTGTGGCTCAGGGACATCAGCAAGCGGCCATTCATAGCCGGTGACGTGGCCCGGGCCTGGCTGTGCACATTGTGGGGGTGAGTGTGAGAGAGACCGTGCAGGTGACCATTCCCTCCTCCCATGTGTTTGGCTGCATGCTGGCTGCTGCTGTATGGCGGAAGCATGCAGCCCCCGCTGGACTGAGACACCACAGTGTCCACTGACGGCATGAGCTCTCCGTGCTGGTCTGTATCTGACGTCAGCAGCTCCTTCAGAAGCCCCGCGGGGCAGCTGTACTGGCCCATACCGGGCCCGAAGCTGGGCTTACTCTCGGTCAATGTCTGCATCGGCATTGACGACAGTGTGTTCATTCCTGCTTGGCCGTACACACACTTGCGGTACTCCTGCTGAGGATGCGCGACCATGCTGGGGGAGCTGTAAGAGGGGTACCCAGGGCTCGGCTGCATCATCGGAGAGGGGGAGGACTGGGAGGAGCCAGGGGTCGTCGCCCCTCCTCCAACCTGAGAGTTGTTGGGCGAGAGCAGGTTCAGATTGTCCAGAAGGTTCTCCATGACATTCTCCGAACTGTGTCCCAGAGAGCCTGTCATCTCTGTGAGACTGGGCAGCGTGGCTGTCATCTTGGCCCCGGGGGCTCCTGGGTAGCCCATATGCACGTCTGCCTCCACAAGGTCATCCTCGGGCATGAAGGGGGAGAGGCGGCCGCTCAGAGTGCTGGCGTTGGAGCTGGTCCGAGGCCTGAAGCTGTTCCATGCATCAAAGTCGTCGTTGCTGTGGGAGTTGGGGCTGCCAGGCCACTTGGAGTAGGATCCTGGGCTGTCTGCGCCTCCGTCAGGGCCGCCCTGCAGGGACAGCTGTGGGGAGACAGGGACACTCTCAGTGTACCAATCGGCATACGGTATGTCATACAGTCAGTGTAACATATGCTTTGGGCAGAAACCATTGGCAATAAAACACAGGGTTTAATGGTACTACAAATATAATACAAAAGTATTCTTGCTAATAAATATTGTATCAATAATGTGACAATATTACAGGCATGACGACTTAAAGAAACAATAAGAAAAAAGTTAGAGGTGTGCATACGACTACCAAACACATTGAATCATTCAGAGTTCATTTACATCTCCTCTACTAGGCTAATTATTAAGTCCAACATTTTTTATTCTTTAATTGTAATGTAGCCAGTAAAACCAAGAAAAGACCAATTTTGGCTTAGAATATTACCCATATCCCATATGATGTCTGGTCTTTATCATGATGCATTATGTTGACATATCAACCAGCTCTTTAAAAACCCAAATGATATTTGATAACACTGAACCACCCACTGACCTTTTATTTGAAAGATAGACAAATAGTGTAGAGACAATTGAGATAAAAGAAAATCTTGGCATGGTTCAAAAATGTAATGTCAGCGATGTCGGAGCAAAAAAAAGCATTCGATTATTTTTATTTTTTTTATTCATGTACCTTCTTCTTTGCTGCTCTCCCTCTGCTCTTGGTGAACTTGCTGTTGTTGTCCATGGAGGCTGCCCTGCGTCGCGGGGACTTGCCGCTCTTCCCGCCCTCCGGGTTTAGCATCCACCACGAGCTCTTCCCCGTCCCCTCATTCTGGACGCGAATAAAGCGGCTGTGCAGCGACAGGTTGTGTCTGATGGAGTTCTGGAGGAGAGGGAGAAAGAGGGAAGCTGGGTGAGGAGCAGACAAACAAAGAGATTTGCGTTTGCCCTTTTCTCAGAAACACCTCCGATCTGCTTTGGCACACAAGTGCAAATCCATCCGTACAGGTGGTTGTCTTTTAAAAACACGCCTGGCTTCAGCTGAATTACACAGGAGAAAGAGGAGATTTGTTTCAGGGACTCAACAATCTAATGCCATGTGCATTTCAAAGAAATGCATGTGCACACACACACACACACACACACACACACACACACACACACACACACACACACACACACACACACACACAACACACACATATATTGGATTTTTTTCTTTGTCTATGTGAGCTACCTTAATGTTAGCCATGTAATATGCTGTAATATATAAATTTGTTTTCAAGATATTTTTCTATTTGCTTGGTTTGTTATTGTTTTTTTAATTTAAATTTTTTTAATTTTTGTTTTTTTTTTAGTCTTTTTTGTTATTTAGTTCTGTAAGCAGCTATTGTTGTATGTATTTTGTTTTCTTTTATTTATTTTTTAATGTCATGAAATGTTTTAATATTGTCGTCTGAAATTTTTTTGGACCCCAGGAAGACTAGCTGGTCGTCCAGGCCAGGGGTTTTCAAACTTTTTGTGTGCAGACCACTATTTGTAATCAAGAATTTTCGCGGACCACCTTATAATACACATAATAAAATATGCCTACACACAGTCCTACCTGAATTAATCCGCACCTCTTAATACGCCAACTTTAAGAAAGTTTACTGCACACAACGGCCACATATTTCATTTATTTACTTATTTACTCAAGCGCCCGAGGGCATAATCACGTTCATTTGAAAAACAGGCTTATTTCCATAGCAATGGACTACTAAATCTATACGGTAATAAGAACACTTGGATATAGTCAAAATTTCAAAACCTAGCCTATTTTAGTAATCACACAATAACTTGTCAATTTAATTTCAATTTCAATTGCATATCAATATACATATTCTTAATTTTTATGGGAATTTCCTGGTAAAATGAAGGTTAAAAAACTATTATTTTATACTTTACTTTGCTTTTCCATGGACCACCTGCAGTACCCTAACGGGCCACTAGTGGTCCGCGGACCACAGTTTGGGAATGACTGGTCTAGGTGTCAACTAATGGGGATCCTTATAATAAATAAAATAAAATAAATACACACACACACACACACACACACACACTAGATGTCAATATGTGTGCAAGTATACATGAGCAATACCTCCTGAACAGAACTACAGTAAGGATTGCACTGCAGACACTCTTATCTCCAAACATACTGTAGATGTGGGCCTTTATTTCCTTTACAAAAACAGAAGGGCCCATTGTAAAACACTCACATTCCACCTGACTACGTGTCTTGTCTGAACCAGCACAGAATCAAAGGGAGGAAACAGACTAATCTTTCCTCCTTACAGACACATTAATACTGCGCTCTAACGTTGCTTAGTGACACCCCCAGTGGAAAAACTATTTTTTGTGCAGGAAGCTAGTGAAGCATTATTAAAACACGGCAAACAAGAGGGGGAATATTGGGCAAATGTCTGCTAAGCAAACCAGAGAACGTGAGACACCGTTTCTGTCCTAATTTACTGGAACCACTGTACTGTACGGCACTTCAGACTTGATTTTTGTTTTATAGCCTGTTATGATTTCTAAATGAACTCTAAATCAATCCAAACTGTTATTGAAGTGACCATTCACCCTCAGAGAATAATCTACACTCTGGCTCTGTATCGTTTTGTGTCCGGGCCACAACATGAAGTAATGAGCCTTGGCCAGACGTTACTGTGCATACGTAAAGCTTGTTGTTTTGGAAGAAGAGGCTGGAACTCCCAGCACACACACACACACACACACACACACACACACACACACACACACACACACACACACACACACACACACACACACACACACACACACACACACACACACACACACACACACACACACACACACACACACGCAGAGCTTAGCGTGCAGAGTGGCTAACGTCATCAAACCTGTTCCTGCTGTGAGTCACTGCTTCACATCTGGTTCACAGTCTTCACCTCTGCTTCTCCTCATCGCTTCTCATTCTTGAAGCTTGTTTTTATCGATTTTTTTACAGCAATTGTTTGGATGTTTTTGTGTTTTTTTTCCAGCAATTTTTTGTCACTATTTCCGAATTTTTTTTGATGTTTTTGTCAGTTTTTTTCTAGCAATTTTTTTGATGTTTTTGTTTATTTTTTCGAGCAGTTTCTTGGATGTTTATTGTCATTTTTCCCCCCAGGTTTTTTGTCACTATTTCCGAAAAATGTTGTTGATTTTTTGGATGTTTTTGTTGATATTTTCCAGAATTTTATTTTTATGTTTTTGTCGATTTTTTGTCGTTTTGTTTCCAGTGATTTTATTGATATTTTTGTAGATTTCTTTCTCACGTTTTTGAAGCTTTTTACAACATTTATGTCACTTATTTTTCAACGTTCTTTTGTCATTCTTTTTTCTTCAAATACGATCAAATTAAATAAAACACCCCCATTCAATAACACCAGTGAACTGATCAGTTATTTTACTTGTGAAGAGTAATGGTTTGTTTATTTTCTTTGACAATTTGGTTGAAAGAAACCCCAAATTTCTGAAATGGAAACTTTTTTTAAAAAAAAAAATGGTTCAAATTTGACCCGAGGACAACAGGAGGGTTAAAACACTGCATCCTACATTTTCCAAAATGCAACTTAATTCCATCTGTTATTAGACCCTCACCGACTCCTAAATGCCAACATCTTTCAAACGCCACAGCCCCAGTTTGTAACGATGGCTTTTAGTTTAAAATTGTATGTCCTGAGCCCAAGCTGAGATAACCCCGATGACACCACTATGACATCATCAGAGTTATTTTCTCAAACTTTGAAAAGCTCCCTCCAGGGCCACAGAAGATTGATTGAGATTGAGTGTTTGAGTAGGACCCCTCGTGATAAGTGAACCGACCTCCATGAGTAAAATTGGTGGAATCCCCCTTTAGTCATTTATCAGAAGTGTTGCTGACAAATTTCCAGACAATCAATTGATCAATTAAGTGACATATCTGCTCTATCAAATACTCCAGCCACAACACCCTCTTTCCTTTTCCTTTTCTCCTTCTCCCAGCCTCTTTCCTCTCCTTCCTGACGGACCTGAGGTGCTCGGGCTCACGAATGAATAAAATTCTGAATCAAATGACCTGACTGCCTCAGCCAATAGTCTCAGACTAGTTTGCATGATCTGAGGACCGTGACTGGACCATGACAGCCCTTCCCTGATTAGCCTACCCCCCCTCACACACACTCCTCCTCGTGCACATCGGTAGCTATGACAAAATGCGAGGAGTAAAGTCTGGTCATGAGCCTCTCTTTCCCATGACCGCTAAGAGTGCTGGTAATTTCAGCTGTGCTGCAACAAAGAATGACTGCAATGTGAGTGCAGACGCCGGGATGTCCTGTTACAGCCCTATATCTCCCTGCTGAAACTCACAGCTTAAGTGTCCACTTTGGAGGATTGGGTTTCTCTTTTGGCTTACTTCACAGTCAATATGCTGGGTGCTGTGGTGATGGAGAACATTTGAAAAAAAAAAAAAATTATGTCTTGAAGGGTCATAAAAACTGCTCTGATGGGAAATACCAAAACTCGGCAGAACTCGCCGTGCTGTGTGGGGAGTGTGGCTGAGGGTGTTTGGGCCAATGGAAAAGCCTCGTCTCCCACTGTGTGTGTGTGTGTGTGCGTGTGTGTGCGTGTGTGTGTGTGTGTGTGTGTGTGTGTGAGAGTTTGTGAGAGAGAGAGAGACAGCCCATGTTTTTAGTGCAATGGCAACACGACAAACAGCAGCGCAGTATGGGTTTGATTTTGTTGCTCTCTTCACTGCAGCCAGTGATATTGTGGTTTCAATACACACGCGATTTGGGATGAACACACACGCATGAACACACAGTCAGACACTTAGTGAAACAAACACACACACACACACACACACACACACACACACACACACACACACACACACAAGAACATGCATATATGAATCAAAAACAGTAGACACATGGCTTGCTACATTTGTTAATGTACTTATTTTACTTGTTTTATAGATAGATAGATAGCTAGATAGATAGATAAATAGATATATAGATAGATAGACAGACTTTATTAATCCCAAACTGGGGAACCAGAACACCTTAAACATATACACAGAGGGAATAAAAACAAACCTATACATACATAGTATATGCTACTTTGTATGTATGTATTTTTTTGTATGTATATATGTATGTATATGTCTATACATACATATATACATGTATATATGTATATACATACTTTTTCTTTTGGATCCAGCGACTGTATGTGACACTGAATTATCTCTGGCCGCATTACACAGGAATCTTAACATTCCAGCTAATCACTGTGTGCAAAGTTCAATCGTAATCAGAGCCAACTTGTTAGTATCTCTTAGGAAACAGTTTAGGCAGGATTCCCAGCCAGGCAGCCATTACAATCAACATTCCTCAGCAAGGTTACAAAACCCGCGATTTCACAGAAGTGAACTCTGATAACCGTCGCTCGAGGACGGTTATATCTTGTGTTGTATAAAAATATGATAATAACACCGTCCAATGTCAAAAGTGAGAGTTTTTGTTTCCTCCCACAAAAAAAAAAATGCAACAAAATAATGGAGACAGCTTTGGAAAAGAAACAAAAGATTGTGCAAAGAGAGAAAATGATTTCGACACATCCAATGTTACTTGCAATTATTACATAGTTAATGTGAAAAAAACAAACAACCTTTTTGTTGCACTTAGAGCTGCAACGATTAATCGTTTAATCGATTAGTTGTCAACTCTTAAATTAATCGCCAACTATTTTGATAATCGATTAGTCGGTTTGAGTAATTTTTTAAGACAGAAGTCACAATTCTCTGATTCCAGCCTGTTAAATGTGAGTATTTTCTAGTTTCTTCTCTCCTCTGTGACAGTAAACTGAATATTTTCTAGTGTCTTCTCTCCTCTGTGACAGTAAACTGAATATCTTTGAGTTGTGGACAAAACAAGACATTTGAGGATGTCATCTTGGGCTTTTGGGAAACACTGATCCACATTTTTCACCATTTTCTGACATTTTAGAGACCAAACAACTAATCGATTAATCGAGAAAATAATCAACAGATTAATCGACTATGAAAGTAATCGTTAGTTGCAGCCCTAGTTGCACTGAGGAATCATACTAATCATAATAAATGTTGTAATGTTATGAAAGCAGGCCTGACATAACTGTAACTGATGGCTAGCTCATGTAGCCAGAGATAAGAAAAATACTTTTCTCTGTTCTGCCTGAACTCGCCGTGAGATGCACCAACCTTCGTTCTCCGAGTCAACAGAACAGAGCGGCGCTGGCAAAACACGAGGAAGTGACCACATGAAAGAGGACTGTGACAGGAAACAGAGCTGACTTCCTGCCTCACAGGAAACACAGCGGTCATGAGGCAAAGAAAAAGGCATGGAATGCGAAGCCGCAGCGCCGTGAGCCAAGTGGACATTACAAATGTAGCTTTCGGCCCCCTTCTCTAACCCCGCCCCACCACTGCCAGAGAGTTTATGTTTAGCAACTAGCACGAATCCCTGATGTCACACTATATTTATTAAATGAAAGTAATGTTGTGGTGCCGTTGTCGTGTGACTGCTGAAACGTTTAACTGGATAAGTCATGACTCAACAAGTGGCTGTAGTGTGGACGTCTGGATGTGCGTGAGTGTGTGTGTGTGTGTGTGTGTGTGTGTGTGTGTGTGTGTGTTTGTGAGCAGGAGCAGGAGAATGTGTTTTGAGTGTAGGCTATTTAAGAAATAGAGAAAGAGGGGTGTGTGTGTGTGTGTGTGTGTGTGTGACAGAGTGGGCATGGATCAGTAAAGAACACACTGTGCTGGTCTGAACTCCCTCACTGGCAGCACTACTGAAAGGCCACAGTGTTTGCTACATCACCCTCTCCTCCTCTCCGCCTCTTTATTTCTCCTCTCCTTTCCCTCTTTTTGTATTCTCCTTCTTACTTTTTTTTATTAGAGCTTTATTAAGTTTTACAAAATACATTGTTATAACTAGTAGGCTACATATCATACCAGAAAAAAAACAGAAACAATAACAAACTTAACAAATGAACAAACCAGTTCTAATGTGCAAAATACAGCACTTTATGAAGGACTCTCCTTCTTACCTTGTCTCCTCTCGCCTTATTCCTACTCTTTTCATCTCCTCTCTTCTATTTTCCCCTCCTCTGGTCTCCTTCTTTGTCCTTTCCTCTCCTTTCATCTTTGTGTTTCCTTCCCTCCTCTCCTTCTGTCCTTGTCTTCTGTCACCTCCTTCCAACTCCTACATCTCATCATCTTGTGTCCTTCTCCTCTCCTCGTCTCATCCTGTTTCCTTTCTTATCACCTCCTCTCCCTCTCCTCTGTTTCCCTTCCTTCACTTCTACCCTATCCTGTGCTCTCCTCCTGTGTTTCCCCTGCAGACAGTAGCAAAGTTCCTGCAGAAAACTGGAGGCAGATCAATGCTGGCACACTGACCGAGGTGCTGACGCTCTCAGATCTGCTCAAATGTCAACTCGTCTAAATGAAAAAATCCCCAGAAGAGCGCTACACTACCTACTTGCAGGGCTGCTTTGAATCAAGTGAAGCCGCAAGTGAAACCTCAGCTGCAAAGCCCGTACAGATATAGGTATAAAGCATTTGCAGCAATGCTCCCTCCTCACTGACTGTAAGCGTGCAGCAGGTACAAACTCACACACCAGCAGCTCTCTGAGAAGTTTCACACGCATGTACCAGAGATATGGAACCGATGAAAGTGAAAAAAATGTGGTTTCCCTGCACTATTTCCACTGAACTCATTTGAGAAACGGTGCTGTCCTGAACAGGCTTTTTCACCTTTTGTTACCAATGTTTCAGGTTTAACCGTAGGTGTGTTTCAGCACTGTAACTAGCTATTTTCTGTGTAATCTGTCTGCGGCTGGGAGGAGGACAACCTATAGAGAGCCCTAAAGCTGTAACTTGGTCATGTCTGGAGCTTTGTGCTGAGTCCGACTGAGTTAGAGCAATGGTTAAGACAGAAAAGGTGTAACCCTGTTATTAGCCTAACACCAGCTCAGCAGGTCTGCCCGCTTAACAACAACATAGGGCTGAGCGCACAGCTCCAGGTGAGATGGTGGGACCACAGGTGACGGGGAACTACCACTCACTGAGTACCACTCTACTCGCAAAGTCATCAAAAGGTACACTTGCGGCAAGGTTATTCGCCTCCGTGTCAGAGGCACTTAGTATTCTGTGATCCAGAGGCCGATTACAACTGATTCCAGTAGATAATGAAATCAGGTTGGCTAAAGGAGGCGCATTGTGGTGAACTGGCTGTAGCGATCAAAGTGATAACACCTGGAGCCAGGGAAAGAGTAAGAAAGAGAGAAGAGGTAATAGTTGTTTTTATAGAGTTGGTTATTCTTGGCTAAAGATACTATGTGTTGACCCAACTTCAATTAGGTTTTTGGAAAGCTGTTATAAATCTTTCTAAACCCAATTACCTCAAAACGGCTATAAATCAAATGTAACTTGTTTTTAAGGGTGTTATTTTTTATTTTTTTGCTTTATTTTAGGGGGATTTCTGCCTGGTTGTTTAAATGGGGGGGATTTCTGACTTATTAAACACCAATGGTCAATAAAGACAAGATCAAGAGACTTGAATTGCAGTTGCAAGTCTGAGGCTAAATTTCACCTTAATTTGCTGAATCACAGGATTTGCTGAGTCATAAGATATTCATAGGATAGTCATTGGTGTAATAGTTTAAGCAGGTATAGCTTGACAGTATTTATCTATAGGGTGATCATTTTAGTCTTGTGTTTAATTGACAAAGAAAGGACACTGTTTGGGCGTACTGATCTTCGCACATGCTCAGCTACATACAAGGAATCTGGCTCTCTCTCTCTCTCTCACATACATACACACACACACACACACACACACACACACACACACACACACACACACACACACACACATAGTGCGTCGTACTATCTTTGTGGGGACCCGTCATTGACATAATGCATTCCCTAGCCCCTTACCCTAACCTTAACCATCACAACTAAATGCCTAACCTTAACCCTTACCCTCATCCTAAACCTAACCTAATTCTAACCCTAACCCTAAAATCAAGTCTTAACCCTCAAACAGCCCTTTGAAGTTGTGGGGTCCAGCATTTTGGCCCCACAAAGCTGTCTGGACCCCACAAGTATACTGTATTCCCAGTTTTTGGACCCCACAAATGTAGTTTAACACACACACACACACACACACACACACACACACACACACACACACACACACACACACACACACACACACACACACACACACACACACAGAAAATAAAGCAATACACCTTCACATTACCACATTTCCCGAAGCAATCTACATAGACTGCGAAGACTTCATGTGTTTGCAGTTTGATAAGTTATCATCAGCAACAATTTTGAACTGACGAGTGATAATCACTGACCTATTTACTAAAGTCAATAAAGCAATGATCATAAAAGGCGCTGGAAATAAAAAGCAGAGCAAAGGAAATGTAAAGCCTCTGGCCTTTTTATTATTATTTATACTCTCGGTTTCATTAAAACAGTCCGGAGAAAAGGAAATGATTGTTGTCATTAATGTTGCGTAGCAGCGAGCACACAGGACACATCGCCTCAGGTTTGACTAGTCAGGGAAGCATAAATGTGTCCAGTGATATAAAAATAAGTCTGTTTTGTCACAATTTATGTAAAAAAATAAATAAAATAACAGTCCCAGATTAAAAATGGAACCTGACCCAGAGGGCATGGTTCGAACCAGAAATAGATCATTTCTGCCCTCGCCCTCCATCCGGGCCCCTTCCTAGTCTTCTTTTCCTCCCTTGTCCTTTTCACATGCTCCTCTGGGACATCATGCACGTACACTACTGGCCACAGCTGATCTCACACTCGTGTTGCAGCAAAAAGGCTCCCTTTCTCACCAGCTGACATCAACTTCAAATTATTCAATTTGGCAAAGAGAGGAGGCCTGGACACAGAGTGCTCAGTGTGCAGCTCCTTAAATTCACTTTTAGAGTTCTATGAGCCCAAGTAGCAGTCTATGACTTCCAGGAAAGTGCCTCCTCAAAATGGTCATTGTGAGATGCTGAGTTATACGACCATCATAAAGCGCAGATGGAAAGGCAGAAAACGCAAGTCATGCAGAAGCAAATCTGTCTGCAAATGTATTTACTGACGGCCTCTTGGCAGGATCTCCTTTTCACAATCCTCTCCAAGGAATCTGAGTGCACACACACACACACACACACACACACAGCTGAACTTGGAAGCCTGAACGGATGATGATTGGTTAAGCTTAAGATTGATCGGTCTCACAGCCGCTGCAGACAATTGATAAATAATCCATAAGTGGTTTTGTGCATACGGTGAGAAACAGCAAAGCCGCTGACACTCCAGGGTCTTTCATCGCCGTATGATAGTGTGAGACGAGTGGCGCAGTGGAGGGGCTATTAGCGAACTTCCTGCTGCATTGTATCCGCACAGGAAGAGCTGGCCAGTCCTGATACTGATCCCACTAATGCCTCTGGTTTCTGTGCAAAACACTGCAGAATGGGACCCTGGTAGGTGCAAAGCAAAGGGACTAGCTGAAGCAAACAGTGGGTTCAAGAGCCACTACTTCCTACTCAAACTCTGTAGTCTGACTGGGCAAAACAAGAGGAAAACGGAAAGAAGGGGCCCTTGTCCAGGTAGGCTTTTCCAGCAGGATTACAATGGGGGCTAAAGCTATTACTGTACATCTTAGTAACAGTTCCCCACTTATGATTTGCCCTCATTATGGATGCAAGCAAACAGAACTTGGTGAGAGAATAATACATCATCTGCCATTTCCTCTGGTTTGGCCAAGGTCTGACATTTGGACAAATCACTCCAAAAGAAAACTTGGCTTACATTCAAACTTTAAACAATATATTATTATTATATTATAACCAACAAGTCAAAGGGAACATTTGTAAGAACATTTTATGTTTGTTGGCTACAAACCTTAAAAACCCAATCTGTTTTTTGCTCTTCTCCTTTTCCATTTCACTAGGCCAATAAGAAAAGGATGAAAGTTGCCTACAGCCAATTATATGGTAATTAACATCTGCAAGAATAATGCAGGAGCATTGTTGGCATCAGTGGTAAAGCTATGAAATACTTTCTAAAAAATAATAAATAAATAAATTCATGTCTGCTGATTGGTTCTCTTCTCAAGCTCTTAATACATTTCAGCTCAGTAAGATAAAAATCAAATCAAATCTCGTTTTACTTCATAACAATGGCCAAGTTGTCAATTTAAATTAGCATTTAGCTGCTCTAAAGCACTGTTGTTGAAGAAATGAGAAATGTGGACTTATTGCCTGCTGTCTTATCACAGCTGGTTGATAATTCAATATGATCATTTATTGAGTTTTAATGTCATTGCATTGTGAAGATACATGATCATTTCATGTTAGCATTTTACAAATGTCTGCTACACTAATAAAATAAGTTATTTAACGTTTTGTTTTAGCCCTCAACTGAAACACCAACTGCTTTTAAAGGAACACGCCGACTTATTGGGACTTTGTCTTATTCACCGTATCCCCCAGAGTTAGATAGGTCCATACATACCATTCTCATATTCGTGCGTGTCGTAACTCTGTCTGACGCCCCCACCGCTAGCCTAGCTTAGCACAGATCCTGGAGGTAACCGGTTCCAACTAGCCTACTGTAGAGCTGAAGATCGTTGCCTGAACCAGACGGGTTCGTCTTAATTTCTAGCATTTTACACGGCCCGTGCCGGGCTCAGGCTTGCGCTCCGGCTTGCGTGGCGAGTCAGCGGTCAGGTGATGCATTTCGATTAGTGCGAAAATGGATGCTGAGGAGGTGAAACGGAGGCTGGCTTCTGAAGGTCTTATTTTATTCTCTTTGTTCCAACTTCCAAGTGGCCTATAGCTATGTTAGTCATGAATAAATGATGTTAAAAAATGTATAAATGACTCATTCTTGACAAAAGGCAAAAGAGCTGTGTGCGTGCGGCGCAGTCTCTTTTTTCTTTCTCTCCCTTTTCCGCCGAGTGGTGCGTGTGCCCGCTCGCGGTGTGAAGCGCGTGTCCGCCCTATTCTCCGACATGCACTCTAATCACTGCTGATAGACGGCCTTTTGTACAGTCGGGCTGTAAACGGGTTTGGGCTTTTAAAAAGCTGTCAATCAAAATGTACTTATCGGGATCGGGCCGAATTCTGTCGGGCTCTGTCCTTTTCGGGCCTAACTTTTAAGGCCCGATTACAGCTCTAGCCTACTGCTCCCAATAAGTGACAAAATAACGCCAACATTTTCCTATTTACATGTTGTGATTTGTATCGTCACAGCGTGTACAAATAACAAGGTCACATGAGACAGCCATCTTCTAACCCTATACATACTGGGAACTATATTCTCAGAAAGGCGAAGCACTGCTACTCTCTGCTTCTCACCACGGGGCTTCTCAGGTGCAAGCAAATCACTCCGCCCAAGTTTTCTCTGAAAGAAATTGTGATTTAATGCTATAAGAAATAAAATAGTGTTATAGTGGTTACTGCCCTTGTGTCACCTGCAAGGCCCATAAATGTTGGCTGCATTGGTGAGAGAGGGACTCACTGACTGATGAGTCACATTACATTTTGTATTTTCTTCTGACTATTCATATGTTGTTTCCTATAAGTGCAACTATAATCCTTTTAGAATAATGTCCCAGCAGCGTGTTAACGTGCTGAGTTCTCTCCTGTGCTCGCTGATTTCCTGACTCAGAATTAAGCAGCACACAGCTCATGTGTACAGACAGGGACCGGGTTGTGCTGGCTAAGCTTACCATGCTGAAATATGTGCATGTGTTGCTATGTGCAACACAATGTGAGTCTGTAAATGCACAGAGCTGTGTCTGTCGAGCGGGGATATTTTTCGCCTCTGATCAGCAAAGCGGCTGGGTTGGGCTGCTGCCTGCTCGGCCTGGATAAAGATGCAGTGTGTAGACCACTGCTGGGTGCCTGTGTGGCGGCCTACGTCCAAAGGCCTGACCCATGTGGGTGGAGTGTTTGGGGGGTTATATTGTACATGCCTGTTACCCCTGTTCAACCTGGCAAACACGGTGATATCCCAGAGCTGTTTTCATGGTGGGATGTTGATTCCGACAATAAATCTCCATTTGGTTGCAGAGTTGAGAGGATTTCTCATTGGTACACTTCTTTTCTGTGTGGTTTTATTACACTGTAAAGCACTGACTAAATAAGTGCACTTCTAAACTGTCTTCATGAAAAAATGCTATATACAAACAATGTTTGTAATGAATAAAAATAGTAAAATACAAGAAAAACGACTCTTAAACGCCACGATTCCTGTTGTCACCAAAATTAAACAACATTTTTTAGATTGTTTTTTAGGCCTTTATTTGACAGGACAGCTGAAGACATGAAAGGGGAGAGAGAGAGAGGGAATGACATGCAGCAAAGGGCCGCAGGTCGGAGTCGAACCCCGGCTCGCTGCGTTGAGGAATAAACAGTAAAAAAATCGATATGCTTCAGGGAAGCAGGAGGATTTTCAAGTTCTGTTGTTTCTCCGTCATCACCGACTCCAGCAGTGGCCATGGTGTCTGGTAAAGTCAAGCTGCAGGCTACAGGTACATTACGCTGTGCCTTTAGCTGGATGCTACCAGCCAGTATGCTAATGTTACCCTGTGTGTTTAGCTGCATGCTACCAGCCGGTAAGCTACGCTGTGTCTGTTGTTGTTTTCTTTGGATGTGCGCAAGTAGGCGAGGTTGGAGAGAGAAAAAAATACTTGGGGGATTGCCGATGCTGCTTTTGATTTCGATTTAAAATATAAATCGTGTCATGCCTAGCATATTGTCAATAATATTACCAAATGTGAGATGGATACTAATATAATGGCCTCAGTCTGAAGTCACAAAATAACCATGCTATTTTTCCAAGAAAAACATTTCTTTAAAAACAGGCTTCTACCTTTTCTTTAAACTCTCCGATATGCACAATGTCCATGAAGCAGTCTGTACGTAGGGCTCTAATGCACTTACCTGTTTGCCGTTTCTAAAACGAGCATGACTCATCCTCTGCCACAAAGGAAAAAAATGAAAAGAAACCTCATGAAATGTAGTGAAGCAATTATAGTTTTTTTTATGAAAGTCCTGTTTTTTCATGGGCTCATTATGAAAAGGAAATAACAGTGAGACACCTCAAAATAAATACATAATGTGAATCTCACAGAACTGGGGGACTTTATTGAAGTGTTATAACAGAAGCTCACTACTATATTGTGACTCAATTTGGCTATCTTAGAAATATATGATGTTTTTTTTAATGCAAAACATAAAAAACATATTGCTCTGTTTAACAATTGTGTATGGTTGGTTTTTGTTCACCAGTTATCACAAGCGCCCTTGTTATTTGCAAGGAATCTTAGAAAGATTGGTTATGTGGCCTTGTTGCTATTGCACCAGCGCCATTAGATGACACACTTCATTCAATTAATTGTGTGTTGCAATGCTAAATACAAGTCCCATGAAAAAAGCTACATTGTGCTACTATGTGTTGATTTTGCTGGTGGAAAGTCCTACAGGGAAATACAATAAATAGATGAAAAGGGTGCTGTTAGTGTTTTAATGTGGAACTACAGAAATGCTGCCCAACATTTATCCAAAATCTCCTCTAATTAATATATTATTTTATTTTTTTAAGATTATTTTTGGGGCATTTTAGGCCTGTATTTGTATAGGACAGCTTAGACTTGAAAGGGGAGAGAGAGGGGGGAATGACATGCAGCAAAGGGCTGCAGGTCGGAGTCGAACCCACGGCCGCTGCATCGAGGAGCAAACCTCTAAATATGGGTCTCACCAGGTGAGCTAACCAGGCGCCCCTCTAATCAATCTAATCAAATGTGTATGGTGAGGACTCACATTTTTGTGAGGGACAGTATATAGCATGTGAGTAATTAAACCAGGGCACCAAGACCTGGACTTGGCATCCCAGTCAGAGGGGTCATTATCAAGCTGGCACCAGTACAGTCCAGGACAGGAGCCATACATGAGTAAGCCAAAGCCTCACTCCAGAATTTACTTTGGCTCTATTTAACCGACTAACTGATTATGTCAAGGGTGAACCATAATATCTTAATATGAATATTCAGGGAATATAAAATGATGATTTAAAGGAACGTTAGCCAATAACACAGATTCATTTCATTTCTCAGCTCTGAGTGCAGATAAACGGAAGAATTAAAAAAATAAATGAAGGGGAACACTAGAAAAAGGAGAAGCCACAGAATCTGGCGTCACGTTCAGTGTTGCTTCCTCTCCTCATGACATCACTACCCTGGTACTGCGAACCTTGTACTGCTTTGCCACTTCCTGTCAGCCACGGGCTGAAATTTGCATCTCTTAAAATGGAGAGGAGCAGGTGGAGGAAGAGAGAAGTAATAGATTCTCCAAAATAGATCATTCGTGGAATCACTGGAGACAACTAAGCTGCACGTGCTGGCTTAAAAAAACTATCATAACTAATATACTCGACAGATAATGGCAATAACAGTAATGGCATTAATTGAATAATTTCTCCTGAGATCATTGGATTGACAATATAAGCTCAACAACAGTTTAAAGCAACAAGTCCTCAAAAAGATACAACTATGTGGGTCGTTTATTCCCTCTAATATGACCCACAGGAGCGTTTTATGTCCTTATATTTAAACCGGAGAACATAATGGTCGCTAGCATTGTGAAACGGTCCCAGTTTGGTGATGTTTAGGCACAAAAACTACTTGGTTAAGTTTAGAAAAAGATCGTGGTTTGGGTTAAAATTAGAGGTGTGAATCTTCACTGATCTCCCGTTTCGATTCAATTACGATTATCAGGTCAGCGATTCTATTCGATTTGATATCTTGATGCATCACGATGCGTCAAATACATTTTTCTATTAAAGCCATATAGGATATTTAATTCATAGCTTTTCAAGCTTCAAAAACAAAACATTCTGCAGTGCTCTAATACTAAATAAATTGGATACATAAAACTACCGCACTGAGCACATGGCACTTCCTGAATGTGCAAAACATAACAGAATATGTAAACAGAAAGGTTGTTAGGCCTACATTAAATTGTAAACAGAAATAATCGATTATGGCCCGGCCGATTATCGATGCAGCATCATCCATGTCCACGATTCAATGCATCCATTATTTGATTATTTTCAACACCTCTAGTTAAAATCAGATGTTACTTTACTCCCGGTTACGCATGTGATGCTGAACGTGACTTGACTCTGTTTCTTCCGTAAAGTTAAAAAAAAAACCTCGTCGTTTACTGTCATTTTTAACGGGGCACAAGCCCCAGTCTCCTGGCTGAAAGTCCTGTTTGTTTGACCCATCCATCACCCCAACCTGCCTCCTAATGAGGAACTTGGCGCTCCCATAGTTCATCACCTTAGTTCCTGCTTAGCTCCGTCGTAACTACTACAGCAACTAAAGGGCGCCGCCACTGGAAACGTAAAGATGAGTCGTAATTGCTGCTTGAACAAACAGTTCTCAGGGAAGGACATTCTCGTTTAAACTCCCAATATTAGTGCTGAATAGAAGACATGAGATGAAGTGGAAAAATGGCATCATGGTAGAAGGAGGCAAAGAACTTTAAACAAAGTAAACCTTTCTAATATTTCTCACCTTTCGGTGTGTGAACGTCTGTGAAAATAATTATGACGATGTTGAGATTAATATGAATACAATTTCAAATGACAGTTTCTTTAAACACTTTAAACAATAACAACAATGATTCTGCATTCTTTAACATGACGACAAAACCCAGTGTCGTCAACAGATCACGATTCCTTTTTTTGTTTGGTATCTCTCGTGTCAATTACTTCAACCAGGGCATGAATGATTCATTGAGAGAGAAAAGAATTAGTCCACATGTGGTGACATGTCTAATCTGCCTGAAACTACAGATGCCAATCTCCAACCGCACAGTACATTTTATATCTAGCAGTACCCCGGGCATACATAAATACTCTCAGGAAAACTACATTTTTTTCCATCTCAAGTCATGGTGATAAAATAACTAAAGCCAACACTTGCTTTGGAAATTGCTAACAGAAATGTATTTTGGATGTGATTCTGCTTTTAGCGGTATGTGCTAGTTAGGGCTAGCCTGGAAATTCAGACCAAAATCCGAAAGATTAAGGGTCTGGCAATGAGTAATGAAAATGGCCCAACTCAACGAGGGGCGGCACCAAGCATGCATTTGAAAATCTCACTGCACGCAATTGGATAACACTATGACCAATCACAACAATGCACGGGGTGACGTAGGGCTGGGCGATATGGAGAAATATTTTTGACCAAATACCTCGATATTGATACCGCAATGATATTGTTATTGATAGTGTTGACTATTGATGCTTTCGCAAAATATTTACACAATGAGATTTTTGATAAATAATCATCACTAATGTGTATATAATGACTAATAGAACAGTTACAACAGTCTGGTAAGTTCAGAAAAGTACATCACTTTACTGTAATGCAGCCTTTAAAACTAGGAAAAGACAACACTTATGCCATATTACGATATCCAAAATCTAAGACGATATCTAGTCTCATATCACGATATCAATATCATATTGATATATTGCCCAAATCTAGGGTGATGTATCCAGAGCATACCCATACGCTTAGCTACCAGCGTAGCTAACTGGTAGATTAAACTCTTAGCTACCAGCGGAGCTAACTGGTAGATTAAACTCTTAGCTACCAGCGGAGCTAACTGGTACTGGTAGATTAAACTCTTAGCTACCAGCGGAGCTAACTGGTAGATTAAGCTCTTAGCTACCAGAGGAGCTAACTGGTAGATTAAACTCTTAGCTACCAGCGGAGCTAACTGGTACTGGTAGATTAAACTCTTAGCTACCAGCGGAGCTAACTGGTAGATTAAACTCTTAGCTACCAGCGGAGCTAACTGGTACTGGTAGATTAAACTCTTAGCTACCAGCGGAGCTAACTGGTAGATTAAACTCTTAGCTACCAGCGGAGCTAACTGGTAGATTAAGCTCTTAGCTACCAGCGGAGCTAACTGGTAGATTAAACTCTTAGCTACCAGAGGAGCTAACTGGTACTGGTAGATTAAACTCTTAGCTACCAGCGGAGCTAACTGGTAGATTAAGCTCTTAGCTACCAGAGGAGCTAACTGGTAGATTAAACTCTTAGCTACCAGAGGAGCTAACTGGTAGATTAAACTCTTAACTACCAGCGGAGCTAACTGGTAAATTAAACTCTTAGCTACCAGAGGAGCTAACTGGTAGATTAAACTTTTAGCTACCAGAGGAGCTAACTGGTAGATTAAACTCTTAACTACCAGCGGAGCTAACTGGTAGATTAAACTCTTAGCTACCAGAGGAGCTAACTGGTAGATTAAACTTTTAGCTACCAGAGGAGCTAACTGGTAGATTAAACTCTTAGCTACCAGAGGAGCTAACTGGTAGATTAAACTCTTAGCTACCAGTGGAGCTAACTGGTAGATTAAGCTCTTAGCTACCAGAGGAGCTAACTGGTAGATTAAACTATTAGCTACCAGAGGAGCTAACTGGTAGATTAAACTCTTGCCGTATCCGGTCGGCAAAACAGCAAAAACGTCCTTCTTGCAAAGGAACGATTGGATCGCCGTCTTCTGTTCCTCTTTCAGATAAAAAGCCAAGTCTAACTCGTTCATTGTAGCGGCCAAAGCCGTTTCAAACAACTAGTGTTCATCCGTAGCCATCTTGCAATGTTTAGTAATGACTTGGACGTGGCAGCGCTGTCGTCATCTGTTTAGCTCGCCTCTGGCCCGCCTATATCAGATACACCGATGTGATTGGTGCAGCTCGGCTACAAGGGCATAGTTAATGAGCATCATTACTAATGCTACGTTTACACGTGGCCGGCTGTTTTCATAAACGGACATTTCAACCTCTCCGTTTGTCTCAGTTGACATGCAAACGTGCAAATTAAGTTTTCCAAAATCTCCATTCTGGCCGGAGGTTTTAGAAAGAATCGTTTTCAGAGGCGAATTTTCCGTTTGCGTGTAAACTAAGGGTACAAACAAAGGGAAATGTCTCAGTTTTTCAAAATAACCATGTACGTGTAAACGGGTCATGAGTGCCAGAGTGACTTGCTGAGCAAATTCAAATTGTGCTCTTGCGAGAACTCTGGATTTCCAGGGTAAGTTAGGGCTGCAACTAACTGTTATTTTCATTGTAGATTATACTGTTGATTATTTTCTCGATTAATCGATTAGTTGTTGGGTCTACAAAATGTCAGAAAATGGTAAAAATGGAGTTTCCCAGAGCCCAAGATGACGTCCTCAAATGTCTCTTTTTGTCCACAACTCAAAGCTATTCAGTTGATTGTCACAGAGGAGCGAAGAAACTAGAAGAAATATTCACATTTTAGGAGCTAGAATCAGAGATTTGTTTTACTTTATTTCTTAAAAAGTGACTCAAAGCGATTACGCAATTATCAAAATAGTTGGCACTTAATTTAATAGTTGACAACCAAAAGATTAATCAATTATTCTTTGCAGCTCTAGTGCTGGTAGAAGCAAATGTCAAGTGAAACCTAACTGCTGGTAACCTCTGCTCTCCCTGTGAGGTGTTTCTTTTATAAACACTACGTCAGCCAAGAGCGTCGCTATAGTACAACACAGACATTAGTGCCGCGATGTTGCGACACCATTGCAAACCTTCCAACACTCCTGAGGGTGGTTCGGTTACACTGTTACACACTTTGACCTTAAAACAAACTATTAGTTCCTGTGACAACCAAAGCAGGGATACTGCTGTCTGACGCACATATATAATAATAGCACTTGTGATTAAAGTGCGCATTTCAATTTCCACCCATGCCACAGAGCTCCTGTGAGCGATCATATGTGTGAACACAATCACACATGGCTGAATGCATGTGTGATTGTTTGATAATGCCCGGCCAGTCTCACAGGCACCGTGCATAATCACATTAGGGCGGGAATTGCACAACAATGTGGGTCTGGGTAATGCCTGTGGTTAGGGGCCCTCAGCAGTGAGCGGTCCCGTAAAAAGTGTTTGCTCCTCCTCACTCTCTGTGTGTCTGCACTGCAGCCAGTTCACAGACACACTGATGAGAAGTTGATATGACACTTCATTTTTCAAGTGTAAAAAAGCGATAAGGGCTTTCACTTCTCATTTGAATGGTGAAATTATTCAAAATCCATAGATTGGTTCCTCTTCTCGCACTGTAAAAAAAACCATGCTGAGATCTTCCTGTTAACCCCACGGGAGATTTTTTTCCAACATTTCTGACTGATGAGAAGTTGTGGTAGACAGAGCAACAGCATATTCTGTGAAAGAAACTGCCAGGCCTGGGCAAACGCTCTGCCAAAACAGACAATCACGTGCTCTCGGCCTGCTACTACCAAACCCGCATGGAGAAAAACAAAACAGTCTGACTCATCCCAAATGACTGTTTACCTGACCACGCCGCTGGATGTCAACTCGTTTTTTTCTTTTTTTACTCCAGAGTAGTGCATCCTGCGTGGGCACCTTCTCTCTGTGCTGTTGAAGGAGGCTCTACTCTCTGCTGGGATCTTTTTTGTATACCACTTACACTCTCTGTGCAGTTACTGGGCTCTATACTCACAAAATGATCTGTCCTCTGGTCCACATCCGGAGAAAGAACTGACAAAACAAAACTCTGGCAGGAGTGCTGCAGGGTTGTGTGATGCCAGTGTCGGAGGTGGGTGGAAACCGTATACACATTTGACATGATTTGTTTGAATTCACTAAATGAAAGGGGCACTTTAGGGATTTTCCTGGGTCCTTTCCAGTGAGATAAAGGCTATATAAGGTTCACGTTACCAGCTGTATAACCAGCTGTGTCTGATACTATACTTAGCTATTACTCATGCTCAGTAAACATACAATTTTCATAGATCATGCTCAAATTAAGTACGTTTAACTTTATTTTCACCTGTCTTATAAAATTGGTTCCAAGTAGGTAAAGTCTCTGCATTCGTTGAGCTCTGAATCTAACAAATCTTTTTTTTAAAGCAAAAACAACTTAACATTCAAATAATAATTATAGAGATGAATAGAAAAGAAGTACTCTAACTAGAAAACTTGGAGTTTCGGTGAAATATCCTTAATTCTAGCCTAAATCTAAATGCATCTATTTAAAGGTGCAGTAGGTAAGACTTATAAAACTAACTTTCTGTCATATTTGCTGAAACTGACCCTATGTTTCAGTAGAACTACATGAAGCAGGTCATTTAAAAAAAAAAAATCTGGCTCCTCTGGCACCACCTACAGCCTGTAGTGAGATTTGCAAAAATCCACCGCTCCCTGTTCAGATGCACCAATCAAGGTCGGGGAGGGGGGGGTGTCTAACTGCGTGTCAATCACTGCTCATGCACATGCATTCATTCTCCCTTGTGGGGGGAGGGGCTTAGAAGACCGTTTTGGGCTTTAGCGGAAAGGGGGGAGGGACTGAGAAGTTGTCGATGTTCACATTCTTTTGGCTAAGTCCTGGATCTTCACAATCCTACCTACGGCACTTTTAAGGGATTTCAAAAGCATTCAAATTCAACGGCTGTCTAATGAAGCAATGAAGCACTGAAACTCATTTTATAACATTTCTAAATATCATAAAATGTTAGGAAAGATGTTTTTGTTTCGGCTGTCAAATATTTCTCATTCGGTGGCTCAGATGGATGGAGCCGGAAAGTTCTCGATGCAGCAAAAATCCTTGACTGAGTTCTGTTTGGCTGAACATCTGGAACATCAAAAAGCATGTCAACCCCCTGCAACTCCACTGTGGTTGTTTTTGTTCAACGGAGCAACAGCAATCGCAATTATTGCCACTTTATAGTCAAACTTATTTGCATGTTACATTACATGTTCTGCATGTTTTTGGGGGACATTTGAGTGAAAAAAATCACTGTGTTCACAATACGGTCCGGCATGCAGAGCATTGACACAACTGAATCTGAACTCGTAAAGCCTCTTCAACTCAGACAGACAGCCAGACAGACAGACATGATCTGCTGTGTGAGGTATGTAAGGCTCACAGCTTCTGCCGTTGCCCGATGGATTCCTCCAATGGCATTCTGGACCATGCTGTTAAAGGTTTACTGTGAAACGCTGACCCAGACAGCAGCGGCACATGGAGTCAATTTCAATACTCGTTTAAAGTTGGAGTGATGTGCTGGCATGGGTGAGTAGGAGTGTAGCTGGATCCATAAATAAAACGTGTGTGTGTGTGTGTGTGTCACACGCAGACATAAAAACTATTCAATACGCCTGCTTTCATTTTTATTTCCGTCCAGTGAGGTTCGAGGTCATTAATATCCTAAAATGTTTCCTGGAAGAGGGAATAAGAGACAGATGACAGCAGAGAGGAACGCCGGGCTGAGAGGTAAACACATGTGGAGCGGGACAGAAGGACAACACGAGGTTGTGAAACAATCTACAGGACTTCTAGTTTCACACTGTTGCCCAATCAGATCAGTGTGGATGGGCACAGTTACATCACTTTGAACATTTTTCACTCATCTACATCACAAATGTATACCATGCTGAGCCACAAACACCTCAACAAGTGGACTTAAGCAATTCATTTTGATAATTTAAGTCACTCATTGAAAGGAAATAGACAAACGTTCGCTGGTTCTTCTGAAATAGGAGAAACAGGCGTCAGTTATTTTCAGGACACTCTTCAAACTGGCAGCATTATCAAATTCTATATCGTGATAAATATTGATATCGATAAAATCATATTTTTTGCCATATCTCCCAGCCCTACGTATTGGTTTTGTATCATTATAAATGAAATAGGCTTTGGGTTTTAAAGATGTCACCTTTGGTTTTTGGAAACTGTGATGGGGATTTCCACTCTTTTTTGACATAATATAGACTCAACAATTTGTAAATTAAAAGGAATAAGTAATCAATATGTTAACTGAGAGTGAAAAGGGCATCTTTCACAGAGCAGATCAAAGACTAACAGGTAGTGTTCCTCAATACTTCTCACTGCTGCTAACGGTGTGCCAGTGGCGATTCGGCACATCAAAGTACTACTGTAAGTGTGTGTGTGTGTGTGTGTGTGTGTGTGTAGGGGGCAAGCAGTTTTAAGGTGATACCGGATTGAAATCAGATGGGGAGAGAAGGAAAGTCAGAATATCAAGCCACAATAAAAAATTTTAAAAAAAAAACATAAAAGTTTGTGCAGAAATGTTCCCTGCGTCGGCCTGTCTGTCTGCCATCGTGTCTGTCTGTGCATCTGCCAGCAGCAGGGCTTTAATTATGAGGCCCAGGTTATGTGTGCATGCATGCGTGTGCACACACACACACACACACACACACACACACACACACACATCTCTCTAACACAGTGCCTCACAGTTCCGCTGACTAACCAGTGGCACCAGACTTTGGCCTGCGGCTCCCTGATTCCAGTAAATGTCTTGTTATGCAACTCCTAACAAGTGTCACCCAGTCTGAACTTAGAGCATTTTGAGTCTCTGCCTCTCTCTCTCTCTCTCTCTCTCTCTCTCTCTCTCTCTCTCTCTCTTTATCTCTTCATTTTCTCTGAAGACAGTAAGCGGTGGGTGGGAAGGGGGGGCAGAAACCCTTTACAACACTAAGTGTGCCCTGTTTTGTGCAGAGGCAGAAAATCAGGAATGAAGAGGCAGGCGGCGCAGGCAGGAAATGGGGAGGAGGGTGAGGAGAGCTCCCCCAGCTCTTTGCCTGAGAAACACAGCTGCCCCTCATGTCTTGGGGCAGTGCCAAGATCGGACTCCTCGACTGCCTCAGGGGGGTGAGGTGTGTGTGTGTGTGTGTGTGTGTTGAGCCAGTAGAAACAGGACTGCTGTTCTATCCAGCTCCCTGTCCTACTAATACACATTCAGACTTAGAGAAACACACATTTTGGGATTGGTGATAACACAAAACAGAGGTACAATGTGACTCAAAGACATAATTATTAATTAATTAAACCTAAAGCAGTTAAAATGACCCTTTAAAAGTAACAATCTCAGAGATTTTCATTTCAATAAATGTCACTATCTATCTCCGAATGAGCTACCATGATGACGACTCAGCCTATGGCCCACTGAAGAAAGCCCTTACATTTGCAGGATTACAGTATGAACTGGGTGTCTGTGGCGATGTTCCCAGAAAAAAAATCACGTTAGTGACACATTTTCTATAACCCGGCAGTGGTTGGTCCACCACAGAGGGTAGGCAGTGCTAACGCAATTGACTTGCGCTTCAACTGCCAACTGACTGATGTCACACAGGTGACACACTGTTTGGATCTCTGGGAAGTGAGATCCAAAAACACACCTTATACTTTACCACATACCGCCATAGGTGCCGCCAAAGAGAACAAAGCAAAGATCTCTGAGATTGTAACTTCAAGTAGGGCTGGGCTATAGCCTGGGTAAACCCTGACGAACTTCTGGCAAATTTGAGATTTGCTCTGCAAGTCAGTCTGGCCAAGAGCCCATTCCATCCCATTTCCAATTTTTCCAAATTGAGGCACCAATCACAACCGTTGAGGTGGGCTTTACACGACGACGATAGCGCAGCGACGGCGAGCAGCTTTTTGTTTACATTCAACATGACGGCCACCGAAGCACAGCAACCCGTTGATGCCGCTGTCGCTGCTACGTCACCCGGATCGTTGGTCTGATTGGTTGAAGAACTATCCAATTGCGCCCAGAGGCATTTGAGCGGCGTCCGTTGGTGACGCCCCTTTGGAAATAAGCTGTGAATGAAGCTTGCCCAGACCCACTCTCAGTTACAACTGAGAAGAGTCTGGTGTCAACCAGGCAAGCTGGGCAACACATATTTGGTACCAATGTGGTACTCCCTTTGATTGACACGATTTCATTTGCTTTGCCTCATCTTATCTATAACTATTTAAATCTGGCTATAGTTCAAACCTGAGCAATCCCATCTGAAAGATATTTACATAATATAACGGCTCTGTAAACTACATATTCTATTGTTTTTCTCAGTATAGTTCTATTGCATTGTCAATGGGCGAGATTACAACACAGTCTCTGGAAACCTGTCTTGTAATACAAGCTGCCAGATAAACCCAATGCAATGACGCAGTCGGGGTCAGCTCTACACCGATAAATCAGACGACATGAGCTTATTGCAGATATATCTGTTATCGGCGTACTGTATTTGTCGGCCGATAAGTAACAAGAAATTGCAGGCAGAAGACTAAGTTTGGGGTGATTTAGAAACAGTGTCACCTCTACATAGTTTTTCCACCAAGGAATCAGTGTAACTAAATTAAAACAACACAACTTTGCATTCTGGACATTAATCATTCACCAGTCAGGTCCCTGGGATCAATGACTTGGTTGAAAAGTCAAAAAATTAGAGATGACACACACACACACACACACACACACACACACACACACACACACACACACACACACACACACACACACACACACACACACAACTTGCTACATCCCGACCTATCTGAGCCTCTACTTTCGCTGATACCTAGAGTGTTTACTGTAAGACTGTACGACCAGTGGAGTCAATGGGTGCATTTATATGATAATGACCCTAGTGTCACTTCCTGTGCAATCTGCTCGGACCTACGTGTTTGTCTGCTCCGGCACAGTTTGTTTTGAGATCCGTGGGAGTGTTTACCAGCGTAGGTTGAGGAATTCCAGGTCAAGAGAGCACCATGTACAGAGAAAAGCTACAACCGAATTGATCCTGATACTGACATCAAAGAGCACCTGAGCCATCCAGCTCCACTGGCTGGAACCACATATTTATCCTGTGGTGACATACGTATGGTAGAGAAATACAAAAAACGACAGATTTTTTTTTTGCAGGTATGCAAGGATGTGTGCGTAATGTGTGTCGCGACTATTTTATATTATTGAATACGTCCGTTCCATTCAAGCCGTTGCCAAATGAGTTGCTACAAAGCTAATTAAGACTATCAGTGCCACACAACTCTCTCTGTATTTCTCATTATGGCTATGTTTACAAAATGGTATGCAAAATGCACGTGTGCAATTTGTGTGTGTTCTGCAGCCTTAAACACTTTTTGTAAGACTTGAACTATATGCATTAATAACATTTTATGGTGTGAAATAAAGAACAGGATGTATTAAAAAATAAATAACCCGCTCTGCAGAGAGGTTTGGTGATACATAATTTGGGCCATCTGCTCTTCTTCCTGTTGGCGTCCTGTGCCAGGGCCAGTGTCCAGTCCACTCCGAGAGCTTCTCCAAGCCGGTCCCACCTGGCACAACTGTCCTCAGAATTCACACTGTCGCAGACGGCCTGAGAAGTGTGGAGGCTGTCATGACTCAGTTCAGACACGACCGACTGTTGGAGGATCAGCAGCGCTGACAAACAGGCATCGGGCCTCAAACAATTACAGAGCAGACAGCCTTAATCATAGATTAATGGAAACTTCATGTGCTTCAGCCTGTTCCCTCCAAGAGAGCCCCATCTGTTCAGAGAGATCAGTCACATGGAGAAATGATCCGTGGTTGACTTCAAAAAGATTCAACCTAAAGTGAATTACAATCAGTGTTTGAGGGCGTTGAACACTCATTGGTGCCTCGTGATCACTGTCTTTACAGCACAAATAAGCCACCACAAACTTCACTTATGACATGACACTCCGCCCAATATTTCCACTAAACCACAGCTATATATATATATATATATATATATATATATATATATATATATATATATATATATATATATATATATATATATGTATAGTTCGCATTTGTGTTGTTTTATTCCCTCTTGAAGATAGAGCGAGTGAAAATCAAAGGGTGTTTGTTAATTATTTTTAGTGCTTTTCTTTGAATACATAAGTCCTTTTGCAAAGCTGGTGTCTTTGGAACGAGATCTGCCACATAATTTACATATTTTCGTGTTTCCATTCAGTCGGGACAGAACAAGGACGACAACGACGTCGGAGATGAAAAGGCTATACTAGAGAATTTTATAGAAAAAATATATACATTTTGTTAAATTTTAAATAGAGAGAACCAATTACTGAAATACTTAATAATGAATTAAGCCACCTGGAAACTACTATTTCCATCAAATGGTCATTGAAGCAGAAACAACACAACAAAAATCACATGGCTGGCCACAAAATTACCATTTAACATTTTCATCTTTCCCCAGCTTCTCTCTGGTTCTGAGGCTACTTCATAAGTAGCCTCAGAACCAGAGACAATGTGTGATAGCCCCCCTGTGTGGAACCGAGGGAAGCTCTATGAATAACTCCCGTCACAGCAGTGAATGGCACTTTGCTTTCCCACAGTATTACTCAGTCTACACCCCCAACATGGCAGGATAAGCAGCAAGCACAGGCGGTGGCTGACTGAGCGCCCCTCTCCAAGCCAATAATCCCACAATAACGGTTAAATAGACGGAACAACACTGAGAAACTTCACTGTTTATTTTAGACACAGACATTTTCACAGTCTTTGTCACTGTGACGCTGCTGCATGCTTTGCAACATGTCAATGATCTACTATTGTCTGTAATGATGTATTAACTACACTCTGCTATATAATAACTTTCTAATTACACTATAAACTGTGAGTATCACTGAGTAAGCGTTGACCGTAGCCATGTTTCATGGTCATCAAGGTGCTGGTGCTACTACTGCTGACACTCCTTGGGCCAAAGTGACAAGTCTCCTTCCTCATCAAAAAAAGATGATTTCATCATTGTAAAGTACAAAATGACTATAGGAAAGACGGTCCTATCTTTTAAAGTCCACAACAGTCCTGATTTTCTTCTCTGATATGCCGCAACCTCCGACTCTACTTGGCTAACACTGTATTGTGTTTGAAACGTCGCCTTGCCACACAGCCTAAATATTCTTTATTCAGATATCCTGGGGTCCTCGGAAATGGATTCCCACATGAATGCATTCCTCTTAATTTTGTTTCATTAACAATAAGTATTTGGGATTATTCACTGCTTTTTTGGAAACATGTTTTGCTCTTTTCAAGCACAATGTCCTTAATGGAAAGCAACACACACACACACACACACACACACACACACACACACACACAGAGACACACATACACACACACAGTTTGACAGAGAAGAAAAGCACATTTTAAGTTAAAAGTACAATAGCAAAAATACATAGAGTATAGATGCTGAACCTTTTAAAGTACCAATGTGTATGTTGAACTAGGGCTGCGCAATTAATCAATTTTTTATCGTGATTACGATTTCTGCTCCAAACGACCCCAAAAACAGAGTAATCAAGAAAAAGGATTATTTTGCACATTACGTTTTGAAAGTCAACTCTTATTTTGTCCTGTGTTCTGGATGGAGAGGAAAAAAGCTCAAACGGGAAAGGTATTTAGAGGGAAATTTCACAGTTCAAGGTGTTTTCACTATTGATTTGTTTAACTGTTTGTTTGTTTTTTATTCAATAATTACGCATCGTCTTTCCAAAAGTCAATGAGTAATCGTGTAAAATAATCGTGATTATGATTCTTTTCATAATCGAGCAGCCCTATGTTTAGTTTAGTTTAGTTTATTAGTTTATTTGTCCCCTGACATGCACAGTTCAAGCCCTGTACCAGAGTTAGCTATACAGCTAATTTACATCTGTGGTCCCTGGGCAAGGGAGATAAAAGGACAATATAGACAATACAGACAATACTATCAAAACAGATAGAAACTTAACAACAAACAACATATAACAAGCATTACATAACTTATAAACCAGTATACAAAAATATATAAATTCCATGTTATAGAAAGATCAATGATCACATAGTTGTTTCGCCTTCAGCCAAGTCTTTAAGGACATTTTCAAACAGCTGAGACTTACACAATCTCTAATGTGAAGTGGAATTAAGTTCCACTTTTCTACTGCTCCAAATGAAAAAGCTGATAGACCAAACGTAGTCTTCCTAAATTGAGTGTAACAGTCACCTCTTACAGAAGCCCTGGAGACCCTTGCATTAAACGATATAGAATGATTTTATATTGTTTTTCGTAAAAGGACCAAACCTACTTGGACAATATTACCACATCTGCCCAGTACCTGCTTTGTTTACTATGTGTAGCCTATTTCCCCACACAATGAAGGGTTTTTCCACTCTCCTATCATTTGACTGACTGGACTATGTTTGACAGATCAACACTGCGGTTAAAATGGATGAATATGGAGCAGGGTGTTGCTGAAAATGGGATTTGTACTCAGTCAACTTTTTTATTAAATGGTTAAAAAAAAAAAAAAAAAAAAAAAAAAGCAAAACCAGTGCATGGCAAAATATGGGAGTTTGGACTGAATTCTTTTTTGTATCTGTCTTTGTGATTCAGTAAAAAAATAAATAAATAAAAAAAGACATTTTTGCTGGCATTTGTGCCTGACATGAATGTGTCACCTCCCAACACATGACTCAAACACTGGAGCCTGCTCTGACAGGGGAAGACAAAAACCCTCCACAACTGCTTTATATTTCATTGGCAACGCAGACAGCCTACAACACAGGGAAGCCGTAATAAATCTCTCAATGTGTGACTACAGGCTCAATATGATTTCCTGCTGGGAAAGTAGACAGTCATTCATTTATTGTTAGACACCACTGAAACTATGTGTCTCCAAAGGGAGGTTTACGCCCTTCAATAGTGTTCAGTGGGAGGGCCTGCCACACCACATCAGAAATTTTAAGTCCCCTCTTGTGTAATGTTTTGGATAGTTTCCAGGACACATGAATGCTTCTGGTATCTCCTTGCGACATAGACGTCCAAACACAGCTTCATTCAAGGCACACACTCTGATATGGAAAACTGCGATTGAGCCTTAACATCTAAAATGACATTCTAAAGTAACAGCAGGGAGAGGAGAGCTGTCTAAAAACATACCAAGTCAGAACTCACAGCATTTTTTTTTAAAAAGCACATTGAGGGAAGCAATAAGGCAAAGAGGGGGGGGGGGGGGGGGGGGGGGGACCCTGTTGAGTCAGCAGACTCATATAAATCACATACTGCAGGGAGAAGTCAGATGACTGTCTAAGGTCATAATTGCAATTGGCCAGTTTACTGAATTGCCATGAAATTGATGGACGACAATGAGCGGGGAACATGGCTTCACCAGACCATGACTGTGAGCAAATGATAAACAACTTTACAGATACTCTTCATGCGTGCTCTTTTGTCAAACATTTGTCTGTGTGTGTGTGTGTGTAGACAAGCGTAGATGATGGAGATTGCTAACAAACAACTGGGATCAAAATGCATTATAAATAGATACAATACACTGACTATTAAACGCTACAGAAAAGCCAGACATCCCTGGAGGGATATTACAGTGATACCACAGGAGATAGAAACATAACATAACAGCACAATTAAGTCCCTGTGAACCCACTGTGTTAAGAACCACAGGCACAACAAAACGGCCCACTGCAGAACTTTGTACGAGAACTGGCACAGGGAGCTGCTTTACCGGGCATAATGCTGTAAACTCCACACACACACACACACACACACACACACACACACACACACACACACACACACACACACACACTTAAGCGCACTGTATCTCATGGATAAAAGTACCAAAAAAAGAGGGAACAAAACCAACGTAGCCTACCTTCCAGCCTGCAGAGCTGTTGCTGTCTCCTTTGTCCTTGAAATAAGGCACACTCTTCACCATCCAGTCGTAAATCTGAGAGAGAGTTAGTCGATTCTCAGGAGAACTTTCGATAGCTTTGGTTATGAGGTCTGCATATGACATATTCCCCCATGCGTTTCGCCGGGAGGAGCTGCTCTTCCTCTGGGCAGCGGCGGCAGCTGCGGCCGCCGCCGCCGGGGACGCCGAGCCGACCGGGGAGGAGAGCAGAGGCACTTGCTGCTGCTGGTGCTGGTGCGGGAGTTGCGGGTTCGGGTGCTGATGTTGCTGCTGATGCTGCGGCTGATGTTGCTGATGTTGTTGCTGTGGAGCTTGCTGGTGGACGCAGTTCTCCTGACACTGGAACTCGGTGCACAGGATGATAGGCTTCTGATCCGCGAAGTCCTCGGTCTCCTCCAGCAGGCTAAGGTTGTTGATGAACTCGTTACCGGTGGGCTCCTGCTTCACAGACGGCACCGGCGAGGACGTGTTGGAGTCGCCCGGGTTGATAAACTCCGGCCGGGGCAAAGGCCAAGTGCACGACCGGGGTCGCGACAGAGGCTCGAAATCCGGGTCGATTTCCACCAAGTGTGGCTGCTGGGCCGCTTCCGCCATGGTTGAGAGGTGACGGAGCCAAGTGTTACAATGTCATGTAAAAGTGACGAATGTCGCCCCTCAAAAGTCGCAACTTCGCCTTTGAAAGGAGAGCGAATACAAGATAAATCTGTCCGGGAAATGGTGCTCCGCCTGGGCGCAAAGTCTACACTGAATGTCACATCCCAAACCGGTAAAAACTCTAATAAAACAGTAATAAAAAGAATGTTTCTAAAAAGACTTTTCCGGTGAAAAAAGTTGTGTGAGTGTCCACAGTGTGTCGACCCACTGGTTTGTTGTTGTTATCCAGTCGTAGTGATGTCCCGTGTACGCCGCGTACAGCCTGTTGACTCTCTGTGTTGTACAGCATGTGAGGATTTACTGGAAGTATCATTTGTCAGCTGACACCGCCCACATTTGATTGACACCAGAAGAGCGCCAATGAGAAAGTTGGGTGAAGAAATGGTCCTTGTTTTCATTCTTTCGGCTAGTAAACTTTTCTCTGTCAACTGTGTTTCTTTCTCTGATAATATTGCGATCAGCTCACCGGTATTTGATTTCAAATTGAATGTAGCCTAACAGTTCACACGTTGCAGAGATTAGTGATTAGGCCATTACTTGTCCTTAGATCTCTGTGTTTGGATGTATATTTGGATGTATGTTGGATGTAGTTTTGTCACACGGTGATAAAATTGAATTCATGTGAAAATATCTTCTGATTTCTCAGCCTAATCCATTAATTACACATATTTTTGGGTGAATAGTTCATCTGCCATCTGATATTTATGGGAGATGATAACAAGCCATATTTGGAGCAACTTACATTTGAAATTAAAGCAGCCACCCCATAGCCCTCCTTTTGAGAAGGCTATAATAGTTTCTAAATAAGTTATCCACATAAAAGAATACTACTACTACTGCTGCTGCTACAGCCAGTACTCACAGCGTATACCAATTCAAAGTATAGAGTTGACAAAGTGTTTACAACACCTAAAAACAAACTACATTAAAACAAATACTGATAATACCAACTCTGTATAATAAAAAAAACAAAGACATTTTTTTTTTTATATTTAAGAATATTTTGATTGGAAGACACGAGGCTCCTCAGTGTTAATGTAATGCAACCAAGCAGTTCCTGTCTTCAGCTGGTGGTGTAGGGTGTACTGCTCCTCGGCCCTTTGTTGGACCAGAAGCTGTTTGGGTGTCCTCAGTATGGACTTTACTGACATCTTGTGGCTGAAGTGGGTATTACAACCAGACACAGTCATTATGTCATCTCTTCCGCATTTGGCTCTCTATTTAGTCCGCGTGACAAAGACTAACGCCACACCAAAACACAAGGTTGATTCTTTATCATCATTTACTTATCAGCTATCAAATAAAATGTGAAGATATGCAGTGTTACTTTTGTTCCAACCAGACAACAGTGTCAATCAAGTCTGAGTTAAAAATAGAACATGTACAGAAGCCTACTTAGTTTCAAAATATAAATACATTTTAATTGAACAATTATTTAAAGCAAAGATGGAGGACGAATATCCAATCAAAATAATCTCGGCAGTGCCAAAAGTCATCACAACATGATGTTCGCAGTTTTATTAAAGGCAGGAAGTACCCTATATCGATTCTACAGTCTAATTATAGCCAACGCCTAATTAACATCCTTTCATTTCGTGGTTAAAATAAATAGTTTCCTGTATTGTTGTGGCTTCCTCCGGATAGCTTGATGCAACTCATTGTGCGCTTGGTGTGCGTAAAGTGCACACTTTTACGCACGGAAGGATCCGAGCGACCTTGCAATCCGCCGATGGATTTCACAAGACGTTGCAGAGAAAGCGGAAGAACAGTAAGCGTTACACACTCCCGCAGCAAAGGAGAGGCAAAAAGTTTGTCCGGATCTTCTCACTAAAATATAGAATTTTCCTGCCTTGTAGTCTTCAATACCAAGTCTAATGGGACTTTATTGTTCTTTATTTGTTAAATAGCTTTAACTTTCAGATTCACAGCATTTAATAAATCATAATGGCTCCACATCCCGTAATCCAGGTAATCATCGACTTTTCGGCTGGAGCAATAGGTGAGCTATCTATCTATCTATCTATCTATCTATCTATCTATCTATCTATCTATCTGCCTGTCTATCTATCTATCTATCTATCTATCTATCTATCTATCTATCTATCTATCTATCTATCTATCTATCTATCTATCTAAAAAGTCAGCAAAAATGTTCTTTAGCCATCATAGAGTTTAGCAAATCAAGAAAAACCTGTTTCACATGTATGAATATGCAAACTCACTGGTTGTGTGGGAATTTCTGAGTCTGAAAGTCGCCAAACCTGCCAAATTCTGCTTTACTGTAAATGTTGCATTATTACAGTTTGAAAAACAGTTTCCCATCTTTTTGGGAAACTGTTTTTTCCCTCGCGGTCTTTGAGTTTGACACATGTGATCTAGTCCATCCTCAGTGACTTAAAAAAGTCAAATCTTTTTTCCATTGATAATTATAATTACAGCACTGAAATCATAGTATGCTGAAGATAACCACTCAAACACACAGCAGTGAGATTCATGTAAATGTATTTCCCTTTTCCTTCTATTAGGAGTATGAAAACTTTTAATTCAAACTGTTCCTGGGCTCTGCTTTGGACACTTCTGCTCTGATAAGTCATGACATCAGTTGTATGTCTCTTATTGAATCTCAACCCAGTTCCTTTACAGGAATATATCAAAAAGAACTGATCAACAGGTCAACCAGATCAGGCTCCAGCAGTAACTGCACTGTTCCCTTTAGGAGAAGTGCATTTGGCCAGGCTATTTTTTCCTTCAGAGCAACCAATACCTGGAACTGTATACCAAGCACAATACATGAATTATCAACTCTCACCTCATTTTCCAAACAAAAATGGCTACTGCAAAATCAAACCTGTTGTCATTAGCTGGGGTAATGTGTAATTTGTCCTCTGTTGTTGATCTGTAATTTATGTAATTTTTATTGGGATGTTTTACTCTGATTTGTTTTATTTATTTAACTTAACTTATAGGGACCATCAACCTGTCAGGGACTAAGGATGGAAATTAGATTTTGGCTATAATCCTGTGCATTTACATTCTTCGAAATGTTCATTAATATACACTGTCCCTTTTTGAAATAAATAAACTTCAATTTAAGACGCCTCTCGAAATCCTTCCTCAGGTGGTACAGCTTGTGTGCTGAGCGGTCAGCCGTTTGACACCACAAAGGTGAAGATGCAGACGTTCCCCACCATGTACCGCGGCTTCATCCACTGCTTTACATCCACCTTTAGGCAGGTGGGACTACGTGGTCTCTACAAAGGCTCGAGCCCGGCCCTCATAGCCAACATCAGTGAGAACGCTGTGCTCTTCTTGAGTTATGGTCTCTGCCAGGATGCCATCCGCTTTGTGTCCAGGATGGATAAAGGAGCCGGTCTCAGGTTTGACATTTCATAGTATTTATTTGTGTATCCATAATACAGTAAGCTCCATAACTTGCTGTGGCGAGGAGCAACATTTGTCATATTAGTATTGTACGACATAACAAATACAGTATGAACCAAGACTTTAGCTAGTTTCCAGAGCATCAGTGAGTTGTCTTGGTAATATGTTTTTCCTGCTGATGACATTTACGGAGGTTCACATTTCCTCGTCTCCTCCATATCTCCTTCCATGTCCTCCATGACGTGCTGCTTCCTCTATCCACACTCTGTGCAGTAAAGCATTCCACCATGCACTACTGGATAATAAATGAGAGCTACATCTCTAACAACATGAATCCTTTGCTGCACCATAACATAGAACTCATTAAACTTGTATCAAATTCAATTCAATTCAGTTCAATTCAATTTCATTTATAGTATCAAATCATAACAAGAGTTATCTAAAGACACTTTACAGATAGAGTAGGTCTAGACCACACTCTATCATTTACAAAGACCCAACAATTCCAGTAATTCCCCCAAGAGCAAGCATTTAGTGTGACAGTGGCGAGGAAATCTCCCTTTTAGGGAGAACAGACCCAGGCTCTTGGTAGGTGGTGTCTGACGGTGCCGGTTGGGGGTGTGATGAACAGTGGCAATAACAGTCACAGTAAAGATAATGGAACAGTGACTAGAAATAGTAGTTGTAGTAGTTCATGGCGTAGCAGACCACTGCAGGGCATAGCAGATCAAACAGGACAAATTAGCCTTTAAACTCAATTAATGTTGACTTCAGTACAAATAGCAATGTCCTTTATTGCCATATCTCCAACTGGTTTAGTTGGTTTTCTCTGAAAATCATCTGTAAATAAAAAAAACAACTCAGAGCTTTTCCCTTCTGAATTTGAGTACACTGCTAAGATATATTTACTGTAAGAGAGAAGAAGGCTTCAAGAAGAGACCCTTTGAAGCCTTTAAAAAAAATAAAAAGGGTATTTTTAAAACGTTTTTGTTGAAATTGCTTGTTTAATCCAAATGCTAACTTATCCATATTGTAAACCATTATAAGCATCTTTTACATTGCTGAGATTCAACTTTTCCATGACAAACTGAACAGTGAGCATCTTGAGAAAAGATAAAACAGCGTGACGAGGAACAACATGCTTCCTGTAATTGGATGTAAAAATATTAGATGGGAATAGTGTGTAGCCAGCCCAGGAGTCAGTCCCTTGGTATTTAATGAGAAGGTTACCTTGTGCTCTGAAGCCTCAGTTCTATCAGATCTGAACCAGTAACCACACTCAAAGGAAATCAATTTGGGTACATTCATAGGATGCTTTTCCATTTAGTGCACTTCATTTTCAAAGACATGCAGGGCATCTGTGTGTCAGCAGACTACAGCAGAGCAAATGACCTTGGATTTGTGGTTAAATAATGGGGGGAGAGAGAGGGGATGACACGCAGCAAAGGGCCGCAGGTTGGATTCAAACCCGGTCCCCTGCCAAGGACTCCATGGGGGGGGCACACTCTACTGTGTGAGCTAGAGGTCACCCCAGGAATGTATGTTTGTATTTAAGAATATAAATGTCCTGAGTAATCCTAAAGACTGAGGCTGTCCTCGATTAAAGAAATTCTTTGGCGACTAACACTCACATGCTTTTGTCGAATAATCGATTAGTTGATTTAATCGACAGATCTGTAAAACTGAGTTTCTCCACAAATAATCATGCAAAATAACACTTTAAAACTTGTGTTTACCAGATATATGCTCATACGTTTCTGGAAATAAGTCATTCAGGATGAAAAATCATAAAAATAACGACTAAAGAAATCTTTGTCGACTAAGACCAAAACGACCGATTAGTCCAGGGGTGTCAAACTCATTTTTACCGAGGGCCACATCAGCATAATGGCTGCCCTCAAAGGGCCAGATATAACTTATGAATGTAACTAAATGTAACCAAATGTAATGTAAAATAAATGTAACTACTCCTTAATGTTAAATAATTGAATTTTTTACTTATTCAAGTTACAAATATTACATATATATTTGCATAGAAAGAAAATATGTTTGCTTGTTGCTCTGTTATAACATAAATCCTTTAAATTTGTCAGGTTATGAAACCCACATAACTCCATCAATCAAGGATCAAACTATCCAAGTGAATAAAGAAAAATAACCTCAAACACAAGTTGTGACATTAACTTTGTTCAAAACTTGTTTGTCATAGTTGAGAGGGGCATACTGTAAAACCAACAATTGTGAGCTGCTAAGAACATGTGTGACAGATGTAGCATTTTACAAAAATAATAATAAAAATGGCTGCACACAGCCTTGCATGTGGCATACATCCAACTATTGAGATGGTTTGATTACAATAAACATTTGTCTGCATAAACACATAAAACCTGCAAACACTGAATGCATTGCTCCACATTTAACTAAGTATATGTAATAAACTCAAAATAACAAAATAAAGGTTGTCTCAGTTCACAACTTATTGGTCAAGTTTTTAGGTTAGTTTTTGATGAGGAGATGCTGCCTGTCCCTGAACACACCAAGTGGATCCCCTCTCCACCATCCATTAATCATGTTCTGAAAATAACAAACACAAAACAAAATGCAAGCACAATCATTAAATTGCACACAGTTTAACTATTCTTCTTCTTGGTTGAATTACATGTTATTATATTCTAATTAGGTTTTTAAAAATGCTTACCTCTGTGTTTTCTGACCAGATGTCTGACACTGTTTTCCCGTTGCCAGTGTGTCAATGTCTGGTTTTAGGTCCTGTGCTGAGGCAATCCATAGAACAGCATGGAGGTTGTCATCAGTGATGCGAGATCTGTGCTTGTTTTTGTTTAGATTCATTATTGAAAACATCTGTTCGCACAGGTAGGTGCTCCCAAACATGGACAGAACACGGGCAGCATGAAGTCGAAGCTGTGGCATCAAACCAGGGGGCAGCAGATGGTAAAAGTCCTGGATTGCAGCATCCTGGAACTTTGCTCTCAGGCCACTGTCGCTTTGAAGCTCAATTAACTCCATCTGAAGGTGTTGGGGTGCAGTGCAGACGTCAGTGGTGAAAGGATTGGCAAAGATGGCAAAGCCAGAGTGCTGTGCTCTGAAGTCAGAGAAGCGCCGATCAAACTCATTCATTAACCGGCTCAGTTTGGTAGCCAACTGAGCACATGAAAAAGTACCGGGCAATGAGGCTGAGATGCTCTGACTAACAGCAAAGTGGGCAAGATTGTCCTGTTTCACTTGGCACATCCATAGGTCCAGTTTACGCTGGAAAGCCGTGATCGTGTCGGACATCTGCGTGATGACTTGTTTGCGTCCCTGCAGCTTCTAATTCAGTTGGGCGAGATGCTCGGTTATGTCACACAACACAGCAAAGTCACACAGCCACTTTGGATCTGACAGTTCAGACAAGGGTTTTCCATTACTCTGCATAAAAAGAGCAAAGTCTTCCCTGAGCTCAAAAAATCTTTTGAGGACTTTGCTCCTACTCAGCCACCGTACTTCTGTATGGTAGGGCACATCTCCGTGCTCCGAGCCCATCTCCTGCAAAAACAGCCATGTCTTCAGCCACAATAAAGCTAGCTTTCACTGCCGCATTATTTTTGGTTGTGGCTTTCGTGAACACATTCTGCTGCGCTCGCAGTTTGCCTTTTAATTCTTGGGCAATTTGTTGTTTTTCTTGAAGGCTAGCTTTGGCATACTTAGCTTCGTGTTTGGTGTCAAAATGCCGCAGTAGATTGTACTCTTTGACAACCGACGCCACCTCTTAACACAAAAGACATAACGGTTTTTCTCCTTGAAGCACAAACATGTATTCGCCTTCCCATCTTTCTTGAAACAGCCTTCTATCTGCATCAACTTTTCTCTTCTTGGACATTTTGGGATCATTATTTGTACTTCCCAAATCCACTTGTTCGCATTGATGTGGACACTCTGCGGTCTAGTGGCGGGATGCCGTCTTTCTTTCTTTCTTTTCTACATTTAATGGCGGGTCGCAACCAACTTATTTAGGTGCATACCGCCACCTACTGTACTGGAGTGTGTAAAATCAAGGCTAAAGTACTTCAGGTTACAGTGGCGGGATGCCGTCACTTTGCGGGAAACATAATAGGCATGCATTGTGGGGAAGTGTAGTTTTTGGTCAAAGCATGCTTTTGACCTATTTATTTTTAGAGAATCAGACCTTTTAAGGCAAAGCTCTCGTGGGCCACATAAAATGACGTGGCGGGCCACATTTGGCCCGCGGGCCTTGAGTTTGACACGTCTGGATTAGTCCATTAATTGACGAAGAGTGGGCAGCCCTGCTAAAGACTGAGGTAGGTAGACTACCTGCGCAAAGCAAGTCCTGAAACAAGTTGAAGATTCAATTTTTGTGTAAGCACAGAATGAAGCTGAAGTGTTCATTTAAGCGTAAACACTCAGGGAAGTTGAAGTATCAGATGTAGTTCAAGCTGAGGGAAATAGACTTTGTCAGTTGATGTGCAGTGGTGCCCCCCAGAAACTTTACATAGGGGTTGTCAGATGAGGCAGCTGGAAACGTATTGTAAAATCCACTAAAAAACCTTTCAAAGAATCCTTATTATTCATTTCTTCTATTGTACTTCTTTTCATTGCTCATCAGTGATATTCAGAAGGCATCCGCAGGGTCTTTAGCCTCCATCTTCTCCTCCATGGCGATATGCCCCACCGAGCTGGTGAAATGTCGCCTGCAGGCCATGCACGAAATGGAAGCATCTGGCAGGATCGCAAGCGGACAGAGAAGGTTAGTGCGAAAAAGAGAATGTAGGGCTTAATCGTGATTACGATTTTGGCTCCTAACAATCAATTATTTTGATTAAGTAAATTGTTTGGTGTTCTGAATGGAGAAAAAAAACCCAGTTCAAACGGGAAAAGTATGAAGGTAAATTTCACGGTTCAAGGTGTTTTCACGGTTGATTTGTTTGACTGTTTCACTGTTTTTTTAGCTTTCAATAAATGTAACATCTTTCCAAAAGCCAATGAGTAATCGTGTTAAATAACAACCCAGTCTCATGGCAGTTTGTGAAATGGTCACGTTATTTTTAATCTATTGATTCGTGTACACGGACACGTTTAATGTCGTTTTTTTCCGTGGTGGTCACGTAATGGGAAGCATCTATACGGAGGTTGGGTTTAGGAAAAGAAGAACGGGGAAAGGACACGTCACACGCCGGGACAAGATCAGCGGTCTCTGGGGGACACGGGACGACAACGGGATGGTTGGATTTAGGAAAAGAAGAACGGGGAAAGGACACGTCACACGCGGGACACGATCCCCGGTCTCTGGGGTGAAAGTCCTGTGTTGTTTGACCCATCCACCACCCCAACCAACCCCCCTACGCGGATTTTCGGCATTTCATACTACTCGCTACCGTAGTCGTGCTGTGATGCTTCCCATTTAAATACATTAGTTTAAAAAAACGTGTTGACCACCACGAAAAAAACGAGATAAACGTGTCCGTGTACACAAAACAATAGATTAAATAACGTGACCATTTCACGAACTGCCGTGAGACTGGGTTGTAAATAATCACCATTTCAATATTGACCAAAATAATGTGTAATAACATGTTTAGTTTCAGTATAATTGTATACACTTTTGACTGTGTTTTGTGGTGTGACTTCAGCACAGTGTGGGCCATAGTGAAGACAGTGTTGAAGACAGACGGCCCCCTGGGTTTCTACCAAGGACTGACATCCACCATGGTGAGGGAGATACCAGGTTACTTCTGCTTCTTTGGAGCCTATGAAATGTGTCGGTCTAAATTTGCGCAGCACATGGGCACGGACAAGGACAGTATAGGTATGGTTATATTGTTTTTCATTTATATTTAATGAGACATGTTTGCAGTTTATGATGTACGCTTGGTTCTGTGATCTGCCCCCACACAATCATTTTGGTCTTTGCAGGTGTTCTTCCACTCATGTTCAGCGGTGGATTTGGGGGAGCTTGTCTGTGGTTGATGGTCTATCCCATAGACTGTGTGAAGTCCAGGATCCAGGTGTACTCTCTAGCTGGGAGGCAAGAGGGCTTCATGAAGACCTTCATGGGCATCATACGCACTGAAGGTCAGATTTGAACGTGCATTTTACCAGATGAAAATGATTAATTTTTGTCTGTTGTTGTCGTCTTCTCAAATGCCTCTAAAGTTTCTACATCCAGACCATATTTGCGACAACAGGGGAACACAACTGACTGGTTTACATCACATGACCATACAATCATAGTTCGAAAGACATCAACTGTACAATTTGTCTTTTTGGGAATAACCTTGGTTCAGTAGAGAACAGTGCTGATGCAAACACACACTTAACGTCTAGACTTGTCCCTCCCATTCGGTTCATAACCACTTTAGACATTCAGAAATCAGAAATAACCTCTGCAGAGACACACTTCTCACCTTAGTTATATAGTGTATAAGAGTTAAAGCTAGCCCTGGTTGGGTTAATAGGAGAGCCAAAATTGTAATATTTTCAGGTTTATACTTGTATTTTGGGTTTCTGCTAGAACATGTTTACATGCTTTAATGTTCACAAAACTCATACTGTCTGTCTGAATCTACCTGTATTCACCCACTGTCTGTAACGCTCCATTTTTGTCTTGAAGCCCCCCTCCAGAAAAAGCCCAGTCTGCTCTGATTGGTTAGCGTTTCTGGGACTTTTGCATCTGCACTCACGGCTTCTCTGCACTGCACCTGGGGAATGACTGTAACGGCATTGTGTCGGCCCTTTCTACCTTTATAAAGTATAGTTGTGACATTACAACCGTACCGAAGTCCTAATAGCTCAATTAAAGGCACAGCTCCTAAATAGAGGCTGTGTGCATTTCTCTGTGGATTTTAACCTTTTGATACATTCACAGTATTTATAAAGCTCCCTGACCTGCTTTATAATAAAAAAGACATTGAAATCTCTCTTTTCACAATATTGGACCTTTAAGACTTTGAAAAGCTCTGAATGCACCACTGCTGGTCTTACTGTGAGGCAAAGTGTAAATGCATTTTGTTACTTATTATTATCCCTAACCACCTGTTGGGATCTCTTGTTCCACAGGGTTCACTGCTCTGTACTCGGGCCTGACTCCTACCATGATACGCACCTTCCCTGCCAATGGAGCCCTCTTCCTGGCTTATGAGGTCAGTCGCAAGTTCATGATGAAGACAGCTGGTGAATGATGTGGAGGATCTTTACAACTGAAGAAATGATGGTGCCGAAACACTGCCTTGTCCCCGTGTATTTTTCGGAGAAAAGTCCCGCACACTGACCATTACGCAAGCAATAATTTATTTAGAAAAATACAACGTTTCGACCGGAACGTTGTATTTTTCTAAATAAATAAATAATTATTATTATTGCTTGCGTAATGGTCAGTGTGCGGGACTTTTCTCTGAGCTTTTGATCTGCTACTTTTGATCCTACGCACCTGTCCGACAAAAGAGGTGTGCAAAAAAGCTTTCTTACGTTGCCGTGTGTATTTTTAAAATGAGATGACCAAACATTTTTATTGTGTCCTGTTTGATTATGAGCTAAATTATTATTATTATTTTTTCTGTCGCTTTGACTCTACTGCCCACTGTGAGGAATGTGTAAATGTAATTAAGACCATTACACCCTCTGACGCTGAGAGGATTGTCATAACTGTGGAGGAGGTCAGGGGTACTTTACAGCGCAACAACCCAAAGAGGGCATTAGGGCCTGACCACAGCAGTGCACATATACTAAAATCCTTTGCCTGGGAATTAGCCCCTGTGTGGCAATCCATCTTTCAGTTGTCAGTTGACACACACACCATTCCACTAGCGTGGAAAACATCTCACATTAGGCCCCTCCCCAAAAAAACAATCTCCCAAAGAATATAATGATTTTCGGCCAATAGCCCTTACATCTGTGATCATGAAGTCACTGGAAAAGATCATGGTTCAACACCTTAAATATCTATGGAAGCAACAAGACCCCTTTCAATTTGCATATAAACAAGGTTGAGGTATGGAAGATGCAGTGATTAATCCTTATCTTATTCTTTGGTATTTTGCATTTCTCACAAACAGGGTTCAGCTAGTCAAAGTAAATGACACACTCTCTTCTCCAAATACAACTAATGTTGGAGTACCCCAGGGCTGTATTAGCTCTCCTGTGTTGTTCACTTTATATACCTCTGACTGCACCACTAGTTTGCCAAACCAGTTCCTGTTAAAATACTCAGATGACTCCACTCTACTGACCCTGTCTACCAAATTTGATGACCCTACACTGTACCAGGGCAACGTGGATTGGTTAGTTGAGTGGTGTGATAAAAACACTCATTATTAACACTGCAAAGACAGAGGAAAATTGTTCAAAGATTATATGACTACCTGTAGCACACTCCTTTCAGGAAGCTCACAATAATAGTATGCTCAGACTGGCCAGGAATATTTCAAATGACTCCTCACATGTTTTGCACAGAGAATATCAGCTTCTGCCTTCAAACAGACGCTTCAGAGTTCATTCTTTCAATCGCAACAGACTTAAAAACTCTTTCATACATCAATCTATCCTATTTTAAACCAGCTACATTAAATCCAGTGTAATATTTATTCAGGGTTATAAGTCTCCAAGACCTTGTCTGTGTGTATGTTCATGTCATTTTCTCTTGTTATACTGTACATGTATGCTTTGTTTCCTTACTTGGGTGTTTATGTCATTTGTGGTAATGTTTCATCTATGTCCTTTGGTGCTATTCATCTTATTTATGTCTGTATGTATGTGTATGTCCTCTTTTTTATATGAGCTTCCCAGGGATGCAAAAAGAATTTCAGCCCTGGCTGACAATAAAAGTTGTATCGTATTAGATGTGACCTAAACATATTGGTGCTATTGGTATCCCAGGACTGTCTACAGTTCTGGCCACAGTCATTTCAAATAAAGTTTTAATCTTAAAACCCATCAGTTTTATTGGTATACTTCTCGTGCTGTGAATACATTTGATCATGGTCCACGATGCCTGGGTCGAAAATTGGACAAAACAAAGTAAAGCTGCAAAAAATATATATATATATATATATATATATATTGTTCTGATTATAGTTATTGAAGTTGTAGTTTAAAATTCGGAATTAAAGACAAAAAATAATAACCTAAATAAGTAGGAATTTCAATTTGTCTTTTTTTAAGTGAATTTGTCTTTTTGGAAATATTTTATAAAAAAACATGCAACTGCCAGAAATTATGAGTGGTCTCGCATGATTGAATATTAAACAACCCTGATAGTACACACCATAGATGGTAGGTACACACATAGAGTTCTTTCCCCATTTACATACAAATCCTGAAACTAACACATTGATCTAGGTTGCATTTTAAACCCACAAACAAATCTGTTGTGTGTCACTCACACACACACACACACACACACACACACACACACACACACACACACACACACACAGTTTACAGAAATGACTTGGATTTTTACTTTACTGTCTGGCTGTTTTACATACTGTGATTATTATCTACATTACTCTGTTACTCAACAATTCTATTACAATTGGCAAGAAATATGTATAAGTATATTTTCTTTTTCTTTTTTTTTTTAAAATTTGGGTACATTTCCGAGCCAGCTAAGGTGCTTCGTGCATCTGGTATGGATGCCTCCTGGGGGAGAGGGACGCCATACTTGACCTGTTGCCACTGCAACCCGAACCTGGATCAAGGGGCTGACAATAGATGGATGAATAGGTACATTTCCATTATGAGGGAGGACAGACATGAGCATGCTCACACCTCCCTGTGCCTGCACTAGCGCTCATGTTTCACGACTTGGATGCCACCTATTGTTTTTTCATAAGCTGCCCTCACCAGGTGTCAGACTCCTGGAAATGAATGTAGGAGAATAATGGAAAAGCACATATAGCTGAGCTTTAAGCTTTCCAATAGGCTCTATGGGTTATGTTACCTGCTGACACGTGTGTGTGTGTGTGTGTGTGTGTGTGTGTGTGTGTGTGTGTGTGTGTGTGTGTGTGTGTGTGTGTGTGTGTGTGTGTGTGTGTGTGTGTGTGTGTGCGTGCATGCGTGAGGGAAGGGGACAGGCCACACCCACACCCTGCAGGGAGAACAGACAGGTAAATAGGTGCATCGCTGCTCCACTTGCACCTGACAACAAACAGACTTATGATCTCAACAACGTCCAGCACAGCCGACATGGTTACACAAGGTAAACTGGAGCTCAACGCTGTGGAGAATGTCGAAGGTAAATACTTTTTATGATCTTTAAAAAAGCATTTCGGTGTTAATTATTGTATATCTCTTTTTTTTGTTACACACTAATAACACAACGTTACAGCACTACAATATATGGTGCAAGCAGGAAGGGAAGGAGAAGAGAAGGAGAAAACTAGACATAGCAAAAATACCAAACATAAACAAAAATATATATGAATTATTTGTTATACTGATTGGCTGGCACACTTGCACCCTGTCCAATCTAACTGGATTCAGACCCTAAATTGGGATTCCATTTCGTATGATTTAAAAAATATATATTTTTACCAATTTTTTGGGTAATTTTATTTTGGATTAAAACATAATACAAAACCAATCCACGTTCCATTCCAAGTCCAAGTCTATTGCTTGTAATAGTGTTCCATAATTTGTGTTTTTGCACAAAATTAGGAAGTTGGATATGGATATGGATACTGAATATGATTGTATTTTCCAGTAAAAGTTAAAATTAGAGCTGTAATTGGGCCTTAAAAGTTAGGCCCGACAAGGCCCGAGCCCGACAGAATTCTGGCCGAGCCCGACAAGTACATTTTGATTGACGGATTTTTAAAAGCCCCAACCAATTACAGCCCGACATTATTGAAATGTGCTCACGCACACAGCTCTTTTGCCTTTTGTCAAGAATGAGTCCTTTATACATTTTTTAACATAATTTATTCATGACTTAGGCTATAGGCCACTTGGAAGTTGGAACAAAGAAAATAAAATAAGTCCTCCAGAGGCCAACCCCCATTTCACCTCCTCAGCATCCATTTTCGCACTAATCGAAATGCATCACCTGACTGCTCATTTACAGCGCAACCCGGAGCGCAACCCGGAGCGCAACCCGGAGCGCAACCCGGAGCGCAAGCCTGAGCCCGGCCCAAGCCCGTGTAAAATGATAGAAATTAAGACCGAACCCGTTCGGGCAAAGATCTTCAGCTCTAGATCATATTACTGTTTAATTAGGGGAACAACACAACAATCTTTGGTCTGGATTTAAATGCTCACTAATGCAGAACAGATGTTGTCATGGAAAATTATGAAAATGGGATGAAAAATGTGCAAAATAATGTACCTCTCTTCAGTGATGGAGTACTAGAGTCACTGTTTTCTGGACGTGTGATTGGACTTGGACTCGCACACTGATGACCTGGACTTGAACTCAAGCATTAAAATAGGACTCGGAAGTTGGATGAAGTTTCTGACTACTTTTATTTGTAATTGGTCATGAATTCGGACTGGTCCTGGACTTGGACTTGAGTCTGACTCAAGTCGTTATTCTCTGGACTTGGAATTTGACTCAGACTCAAACTCAAACTCAGGTAATGGTGACTCGTACACGACTCGTACTATCCTTTTGGTGACTCTGACTTGAAGTCGGAATCAAACACTGGGACTCTAGACTTGACTCGGACTCGACAGTCGTGACATGACTACAACTCCAATGCAAGTTTGTAAAATGTTTTTTACTCTCTCTACAGCTAAAAACACAAGGGGACTGGGATGTTTCGGTTGGCTGTTGGTCCTCATATCCCTCCTCTTTGTAACAGCGACCCTTCCGCTCACAATATTTATGTGTGTTAAGGTAGAGTATATTCTGAGGACACTATTGAAGTGGTTTGACCAGTATTTGTTTATGCCTATACAGATGTCTTTGTTTTGGACTTGTATTCACTGCTCTGGAATTAGACCGTTTTTGTGACAATTTTTCAAATTCCAACCAAGTTTAAAAAAGTTTGTGAATTTTTGGCAGAAAAGGCTTTAACTAATTGTATCAGTCTGGCCCAAACAGTTTAAAAGCTGTTTTGAGTAAAGAACATTTTGATTTTATATATAAAGGGGACAGGTGACACACAGAACCAGGAACATTTAGGCAGGATCTGTTCAGAGTGGATACTTTTTAAACGGATTCACAAAAATGCATTGCTGGCCAATCCAATGATGAAATGTGCACATGTTATACACAGTGGCTGAGCTCTGAGAGAAACCACCATTACGCTAAGTTGTTTCTGTCTTTTGTTTTTTCTTATGTTCTCTGGCTGTATTTCTAACATCCAGATAGTGAAGGAGTATGAGCGAGCCGTCATTTTTAGACTCGGCCGGATCACTGACAGGAAACCTAAAGGGCCAGGTCTGTCACTGAATGTGTTACATACGTGAAAAAAAGTCTGCTTAGAAAGTTTAACATACTATGATCTATTTGGTAGTGATGTCCAAATGAAGCTTCATGAACCATTAGTTGCATTTGTTGAACCCACTAGATGATACTCTTGGTTTAAAGAAAAGGCTCAAGGAATAGCACTTCAGTGTTGAAAGAGCACTAAGCAGGGTATTTATGTCTTTCTAGGACTTTTCTTTGTTCTGCCTTGCACAGATACCTTTGTGAAGGTCGATCTGAGAACTGTGTCCTTTGACATCCCTCCACAAGAGGTACATTTTTTTTGTGCATTTGTTGTATTTACATCAAGTGTGGGGATATCATTTGTGTCTCTCCTGTATCAAAGCTTGTCTATATCATGAATAAAAACTGTCATCTTCCTGGCTGATCTTAATTGTAGCTTTCTACCTTGCAGATCCTAACCAGAGACTCCGTGACAGTGTCTGTGGATGGCGTGGTGTACTTCCGCATACACTGCCCCATCTCATCTGTGGCCAATGTGTCCAATGCACACTCATCTACACGGCTGCTTGCTCAAACCACCCTGAGGAATGTACTCGGTACCAAAAACCTTGCAGAACTGCTGTCTGACAGAGAGGGCATATCGCACAGTATGCAGGTGAGGGTAAACTCTAGGTAATAGGGTTTATGAGGAGCTGGGGGGGCAGAAGGAATGGTTGAACATAAAATCAAAATTAATTCATGTTCCAGTGAACCCTTCATTAGTTAGAATTCTTTTTGACATTGTAGGGACAACCAAACACACCAACTACTTCTGTTTTAGTCTTCGTCCAAACACTAAAGTCAATGGCCCAATCACAAAGTCCGGACTCACAGACTCACGGACTTTGGTGCGCGTCCTCGCGAAATTCGTAAGGGCTTAGGGTTGTTCCAATGTCGAATTTCAAAGGGAGTGAGGGTTTGAGTACACACTTACCGAGCCCTTTCCGTGAGTCTGCATCGATGCAGACTTCACCAAAGGGAATTACCCACAGTTCAAAGCGTTGTGACGTTTACTGCGGAGACCATAGGGAAATCCAGAAATTACAAAGGTAAACAACGGCATGACACATGATCACGGAGCACAGACTAACCTGTTGTCCAGCTTGTAAAACAAGAGTTTGAAAAAATTTGGAATCAGGCAGCCGTCTCCTGTGCCTTGGCCGTGTGGAAAGCAACAAACTTAAAATTAAAATTCCCAAACCGGCAAGTGTCAGCAACATCTTTGTTATTAAACGTCGTCCCAATCCCATTTCTACCTATCTGAGCCCATGTGGCCTCACACACGCACACACTTAGCACCTGAGATCAATTAAGTCTGTGAGTCTTTAGTCCTTAGTCCTCAGGGCTCACTTTGGGATTGGGCCATTGTGTGTTTTTCTAAGAGCTTACAGTTTGAATACAATGTGTAGCCCATCAACATTCTCCGAACAGCTCGTGCAGCAGACTTTGAAGCTGTACTGTTGAACTTCAGATTTATCTTACGCTGATTTGTTTGCATTTTGACAAGGTGCACAATTCGTACATTTGAAAGGAAAGCATAGCAGAGAGGACAATCACTGTGCTTTTCATGACCCTGAAAATCTAGATGGATAATGAACTCTATTGTAAAATATGTCCATAAAATGGACAATAGGGTTAAAAATGATTTATAAAACAATTAATAACACTGAAAAAACATTACTCAAAATGTAAAGCCAGATTAAAAAAAGATACGTCTTTAGTTTAATTTAAAAAAACAAGGCAGTCAGTTCCATAGTTGAGCGGCATACTATACGATACCATGACTTTTAAATAGTGGTTTACACTGCTGCAACTAGCACCAGCAAGTAGGCACTGCAGACTCAGGCACCTGATTCGATCAAAGGTGCAGACTGTGCGTTTGCCTGGTCTTCCAGACTTTCTATGACAAACTATACTACTATGACGTTTTTTATGACTTTTTTTCGACATACTATAGTATGACTACGTTTGATATACTATACCATGTGTGACATGGCGTGAGATGGAGGACCCAAATGCAGAGAGAGAGGCGGCAGGCAGGAGATGGTGTGAACTCGAGGATTTTTAATAATTACAAATAACGGCAGAACAGAGGCAGGAAAAACCAAAGAACAGGACGCAGAGGGATACACACTGACGGCATGGGAAACACGAGGACACAAAATGATCTGACAAGAGACAAAGGGAACACGGGGGTTAATTACATGAGGTAATGAACAAACGAGGGACAGGTGATATAACAGGTGAAACACATTAGGGCGGGGCAGGACAATCAACAAAGGCGGGAAAACAAAATAAAACTAGACATGACAAGATAGAAAACAGGCTATCAAAATAAAACAGGAAGCAGAACAAAAACAGGGAAATAAACAACTCAATATACACAGACCACAATACACAGGACAGATCCACGCACAGGGAACAGAAAAATACAGAATAACCAAAAAAACACAGGAAACATACAGAAATAACTAAACAGGGCAACAGAAATAAACAAAACCATAACACCATGACTGTAGCGACTTCTTTGCAACCTCCATAAGCCGCCGAGAGGCTGAGTCAGGGAACAATCACCTGTATGACGCGCCGTTAGAATAATTCAGATCCACTCTGAGATATGCTTTCAAGGATTTATTGTTCGTTTGAAAGTCGGAAAAAAACATTAATAAACAAAATCCAATTGCCTGACAAAGAATGCAAAAAGGTGAACGTAGATGTGGAGAAACTTGCGGTCAACAGAAAATGCAAAAACCCAAGCTCACCCCCTCTCTAGCCTCCGCCATGCAGGTGTCCAGGTGTATAAATAGAGACCAACCCCCATGATGTCCTACGTTACATAATAGGTGAAAACTATAAACCATAAACAAACATAATATACATGGCTCCTATAATGACTTTTTAATCACTTTATTAAACTATACTGTGACTTTTTTCGATATACTTTGCCATAATTTTTTACAAAATTCTATACTATGACTTTTTTCCACATACTATACAGTACTATGACTTTTGACATACTACACTATGACTTCTTTAACACTTATTTCAGCAAACTTTACTATGAATTTTTTTATCACTTTTTACGACATACTATACTATGACTTCTTTCGACATACTATACTATGACTTTTTTTAATCATTTTTTTCGAGCTAGTTAAGTGTGATAAAATGCTGTTTGGAAGACCACATTGGTTGTAGGTTATTTTTTTCGACATACTATACTATTACTTTTTATCACTTTTTTCCACATCCTATACTATGACTTTTTTTTAATCACTTTTTTCGACCTGCCATACTATGACTTTTTATCACTTCTTTGGACATTCTATACTCTGACTTCTTTATGTACACCACTCCACTCCACTGGGGGTGTGTCCGTTTTCCGGTGTGTACAACAAATTATTGAAAATACAATTGTAAAGAAAGTTATCTGAATAGCTCACTAAGATGAGGATTTGACTCAACTTATCTACACAATCTGAGGTTGAAGGATCAATCCCAGTTCAGTTTTGAAAGATTTTAAAATTTTCTGTCCTGTATGTGAACGATAAATACAGCATTAAACTAGCTCTTTTCAGGCTTCAGAAATAGCTCAGCAAGATAGGATGCTGAGCATCAGATAAAGATTTGAGGTTAATCCTCAAATCTTTATTCGTTTAATCCTTTTGAACAAGCAGTGAATTTAATTCAGGTGAATAAGTTAAATAGACATTCAAACACTTTTGAAGTGTGTCAGATGAGATAGTTAAGTGTGATAGAATGCTGTTTGGAAGACCACACTGGTTGTAGGTTCATTTTTGTCGACATGCAATACGATTATTTTTTTATCACTTATTTCTACATACAATACTTGCGATATACTATGGCATGATTTAACATTCTAACATTCTATACTATGACTTACTTTGACATACTATACTATTACTTTTTAATCTTTTTTTTCGACATCCTATACCTTGACTTTTCATCACTTTTTTCGACATTATTATTATTATTATCTTATTTTCCTGCAGGAATCTCTAGATGTGGCCACTAATCCGTGGGGTATTAAGGTGGAGCGTGTGGAGATCAAGGATGTGAAGTTGCCTCAGCAGCTGCAGAGAGCCATGGCAGCAGAGGCAGAAGCCAGCCGGGAGGCCAGAGCCAAGGTGAAGAGGCTATAGTACAGCAATAGAAGAGTGGGTTTAATGCACCTTTGTTCTATTGTTGTTGATCAAGGCACCATGCGGTCGTCGTTTTGAAAATGATAATAAAACTCAAAAATACCTACAGAATTAAATCTCTATGATCCTACCAAAACGTTGTAGGCTAATGTGTGTGAATGAGGGAAAGTAAACAATACTGATGGATTCTTTAATTATATGAAATGAGATGAAACAAAGTGATTTGATGGTTAAACAACTGTGTGTTGGTCTCAACTTAAGCTAAGACTCCAAAACAATATTGTACTCGTGTTTCCAACTTCCCTTTATTAATGATACCACACCTACAATAACTATGGTGTGGCCGATTTGCCAATCAATGGCTTAGCTGTCAATCAAAATAAGTGGAGCCGAACTAGAACCAAAATACGGGGAGTCTTGAAATAATAACTACTTACAATTTTGGCTCCTTTAGAGGGCACTGAAAGATTTAATTTAATTTCCCTCTTAATGCACTATAAGAGTGAAAAAGGAGGGATTCTGAGAGGGAACATTTGTAAAAAGTAATGTTTTTCTATGTGTGCTCCAGATCATTTCTGCAGAGGGAGAGATGAATGCCTCCAGGGCTCTGAAAGAAGCCTCTTTGATTATTTCGGAGTCCCCCTCTGCTCTCCAGCTGCGATACCTGCAGACCCTCCACACCATCGCAGCAGAGAAGAACTCCACCATCATCTTCCCTATGCCCATGGATATATTGCAGAATTTTATGAAGTAATGGTATTATTGTTACTGTTAAAGCATGGGGGGAATGACAAGAAGGTTTATTTGTTTACTATATGCAATTGATGTTGCTATTCTGGTATCTGGTCCTTTGCTGTGAATAATGGTGTCTTTGTAAGCCTGTTTCAGCTGGGCATATTTTTTGTTATGCATGACACAATAATACAAATTATTTATTAATTCATTCATATAAGGTTCAGTGGTATTCTTTTAGACAGTGTAAGGTCTAAGACACATAGCAGTCTGCATTAACACTTCTAGAAAGTTTCCCCTCATAAGAAAAATAAAATCATTATGTATTTAACAGTCTCGAGTTGCACGACCTGACTCGAGTCAGACGAGTCGCAAATTTGAGGACTTGAGACTTAAACGACAGGCCTTTGTATTGGTATTCAAGACTTGAGACAAATTACTTGAAGGAACCTGATTTCTTATTAATGTAGTATTTTTTTCATTTGCTCTTTTCAAGACATTGAGAAGTTTGTTTTTGAAACATGACTTGTGACTGGTGATTTTTCGTGCAATGCGCACCAACCTGGCAACCTTCCAGAGCGCGGCAGATCAGCAGAGGTCATTGCAGGAGGCAGCCGTCATGGAGGGAGCTATCCTAAAAATAATGACATTTGGATTCAAGGGTTATACTGTATAGTCGATGGCCGTAGTAAGAAGAGAACAGTGGTGTGCAAGGTCTGCAGCTCAGAAATCACAGACACGACCACCACAACATCTAACTTGATCCATCACTACAAAACTCGTGACAAAAGCTAGGTGAATGTGTCTTTTTAGATAAATAAATCGGCTGCTTAAATATTAGCTAGGAGGAAAATATACATTTTTGACCTACTTCAGACTGTATGACTTGACTTGTGACTTGCTTGACTTATAGCAGAGGCTCGATGGTGTTAAGCCCACAACGTCAACTTCAAGGCAGCGCTGCGACTGTTGACTTCAAGGCACCTAACCCTAACCATTGCCAAATCCTAGTGCCTTCCAGGCAGCGCTGCCTGGAAGATGACGTTGGGGGCTTAAAACACCAAACACCATAGCAGAGACTCGACTTAACTTGCGTGATTCTCACCACAGTGACTTGAGACTTGTGACATGTGTGACTCACTCCTACCTCTAAAGATCTATTCACACCAGAACTCACATTTGTACACGTTTTTTCTTATTGTGATTTAATACTTAAATACAAAGAGCAACGTATGCAGTGTAGACTTTAGTGTCTCATCATCACTGACCACAATATTTTAACCAACTAAGCTACAGTTGCAGATCTTGAGGAGGACAACAAATAAATCAATGAAATTCACAAGTAAAGTAAAACAAAGAACAATGCACGGCAACCTCATACAGACATGCTTTCATATAAACTTGAATTTAAACCATGAATTTCTGAAATACTGAATACAATCTTTACAACAGGAGTCCAATCAACAGATGTACCCAGCTCCACGTCAAACACCAACCTTCTCTGACACTGGATGTAAACTGTAAACAAAAACTTATTCTAGTGTCAAACAAACATTCAGTAAATGAGTCATGTCCACAGGACACAGAGGCAATCAGTGCAATCGGAGTACCTGATGGAGAGAAATATCATTTCCACCCTTTCAGAACACAGTAAAGGCTCTGACACACCAACCCGATTATTGGCCGTCGGACAGTCTGGCGAGGTCGGTGACTCGAGTCTGTTCGGTGTGTTCCTTGCCGTCGTCAGTCAGAGGAGCCGTCGGTGTTCATTTTGGTGAATTTGACTTGGTGAATCGGCCAGTGGGCAGTCTGACTCAATGACCAATCTGATTGGTGGACTGCTAGCCCTTGACTAGCGAATCAGCGCTTCTTCCACAAGAAGAAGCCCGAGAGCTGACAACGGCAGTATCTTCTTATTACCAGCCATCGTATTTTCTTCCGTTCAGCGAGTAATGATAACGATCCTTCTTGACTACTATCAACACTCTCTAATGAAAACAATGACTGACGACAGTGTGCTCTGAGTTTACTAGGTCTAGAGAGATGTTCCGTCATTTCATTTTTTGGGCGACAATACAGAGTAGCGCCGCCTACTGTTATGGAGACGTATTACATCTGTTCTGCACGTGTAGAACGTACACTCAACAGAGGGTGACAATTTTTTTGGGACTCCCACGGATCACGTGATTCCCGCGGTACGGGAGTCAATTTCACTGTCGGTATCGTGTTCGGGACGGATAGAGCATAGAGATCAACGGGAGCGGGACGAAGCCGGAGATTAAATAAAAAAATGACGCTGCGATGCGGTGAGTGCGCCCAAAGATTGCGAGGCATTTCCTTTTAGAAAAGCGAACCACTTACAACTCACAATACGTTTGTTGATTGGGAATAGCTTACACCTAACCCTAACCCACCCAGCAGTGAGAGACAAACGGCTCTGCTCTGCAGCGCTACATTCACACAACAACATCAGCGCAGCAGAGCAGAGCTGCTCTCGCTCCCTCGGGCCATCGCTGCAGCTGTGTGCGCACACACACACACACACACACACACACACACACACACACACACACACACACACACACACACACACACAGAGTCTGATAACTTTAGACAACATAGGGAACGAAACGGGAGCGGGACGGGAGTATTTTCGTGGGCTCGGGATGGGAGCTACAATTGATTCCTGTGTCACCCTCTAATACTCAAGTCGGCGTGGCTTTGGTGGGTTCTGAGGCACTTTTTTGACTGATCAGTCCGACTGCCTTTTCTGCCGACGGTCGGCCGTAGGGTTGGTGTGTCAGAGCCTTAAAGCCCACCAAGTTAAAACGTATTCAACCTCATGTACAACCAAATCCTTATTTGAGCAGATTTCCTGTCTGGGGAGAGTATATTATTATATCCCAATATTATAATAAAGCAATATCCCTTCAATGTATTTGTATATATTTGCTAACTACACTGTGCTCTTTAAAAAATGTATACATATTCTGTGCATCCAAATCATTTTATATAAAGGATATCTTGCAAAGCAGACAGTTGAGCTGAGTGGTTATGTAAACATGAGCAAAAGGCTTAAATAAAAAAATACAATCAATACAAAAACAAATGATGGCAGTTGCTTCCGTTCAATGACTCATAATTCTCCTCGAGACCTGAGATTATTATCTACAATGAGAAATGAGGTAACAGCTTGCAGATTTGCGCAATTTTCTTATTTATTTAGACAAATTTAAGTTCTTTAACAAAGTCAAATTTAGTATTTTCCCTCTCAAAAGGATTTTGTTTTGCCAAAAGTCAATCAGATGTACAAATGGAGTAGAATGTTTGGAAGCCGTAATAAATTTTCCATCATATTTGCTCACAAGGTTTTCTGTGGTTAATTTCAAAACAGAAAACAGAGACAGCAACAGTTTGAGTCGGCTGTAAGAGCATTGATAAGGTACACTTAAAGGGGCGCTATGCAGTTTTCTCTATAGAGCTCCCTATACAGCTTTGGAATAGATATTTGGCAGCTCCTATGTTTACTCGTGTCTCACTCCTCTGCCGTTTCCTCTTTCTCTGTTCCTCCGACAATGCTTTCCTAGCTTTCTGCTTCTTTTTTGCCAGCTTAGCCATGACGATAGTGTGAAAAACTCCATCGCTACCTTGTTCTTATAGCTAGTCGGTTCCTGTATGTGTGCAGTGCTGTGAAGCAATCTGTTACATCGCAAGACCTGATATTACGTGATACTTCCTGACGCTGAGGCCGATGGCTCGCCGGCCCAAAGTTGCAAGGGTGGTTTTTCCGCTCACAGGCGCTAGGGGGGAGCGAGACGCCCCCCATTCAACCTGAAAAAAGTCATATAACCATTCCAATGACTCCGAAGCTGTTCAGTTAAAGGGGTGGTTCAGAATTTTGGACACAGGACCTCATTTCCAAGTTAGCCAGTGTGTTATTTATCAGTGGAGAGTGTTTTCAACACTTTTCATCTAGTCATTCCAGTTGCAGAGTTTGCTGGTGCTAGGCTAGCTCAAGTCAACAGTATCTGCTAGCCTGCCATTAAAAGCAGTCTTACACACTCCACAGTACACCCGAGGCAAATAAATTATAACACCAGACTATCGATGTAAATGTCTGTTGATAAAATAATGTTAGAAATAAAACTACCCTTGCATCTCAATGATCACATTACATTTTCAGGGACTAGTTTCTCAGCAGCGGCGGAATTTTACTTTGCTCCGGTTAGTAGTACTGTAAAAAAAGTAAACAGAGAAGCGCACTCCAGTCGGGAAACCTAGTAGCTGCTGGCTTGGACATCAAGATACCGGCGGAGACTCTACTCAAGTGGCAAATGTGTATCATTTTAGACCAGACGACTTTGAAAAAACCCGCAATCTAAAGGACCACAAGTCACTGACAACGAATGCGGATCCATCCATCTTTCTAGATGCACCAACAGCTACTGATGAATAGGTAATAACTTTCGGTAGGCTACTCTAGCTAATAAAGCTATCCCCTTTCATAACGTTAGCCTAGCTGCTACTGATAGATTGAGACTGACAACGTTAGTGGAGATAACGTTACAGTTCAGTGCATTGTGGAGAGTGACAACGTTAGCTAACGGTATAGCTACACTCTTGGTAGATACCTGGCTGGGCTAACCGCTAACTTTAGGTAATTGCTGACAGAAACGTCATGTAAGCTCGGACAGTTTACATGCAAATTGCTAGCCTGTGTGCTTTCATGTACCGGTAACGTTATGTGAGTTATAGCCTGGCAGAGTGGAATTAGTTGGAGCTCACAGCGGCAGGTAAATAAACTTGCGTGATTGTCACGTAAACCGGCTTTCTCAGAAGCCTAGGTAATATCACTTCGCCGCTGCTGTAGCCTACGCTACCAACTACAGGGAACAAAGTATAACTATTGCAATGCAATGCAAGAGTAGTTTTAATTCTAACATTATTCTATCAACAGACATTTACATCGATAGTCTGGCGTTATAATTTATTTGCCTCGGGTGTACTGTGGAGTGTGTAAGACTGCTTTTAATGGCAGGCTAGCAGATACTGTTGACTTGCGCTAGCCTAGCACCAGTGAACTCTGCAACTGGAAGAACAGGATGAAAAGTGTTGAAAACTGTCTCCACTGATAAATAACACACTGGCTAACTTGGAAATTAGGTCCTATGTCCAAAATTCTGAACCACCCCTTTAAGTTAAATTAAGCTAAAAAAAAACTGCATAGTTCCCCTTTAAAGAGAGAGAAAGAAAAAGAAGTGTACCAATGCATAACTGACTTGATTTTGGATGTGTCCAGGTCAACACATTTTGACTGCAATGTCTGCATAAATGATGGCTGATTCTACAGCGCTTAACCCCAGACATGACAACTACAGTAACAGACAAACTGCTGTGTTTGATGATTTCCTCTTTGGTGGTTTCTACAGATCCTGCACTTTTGTGGGAAATAATTGTTTTCCTACCCCTACTGACCAGTGAGAGGCACCATTTGTCTGCAATTTCTTGGTTTCATTTGAATGAACCCTGGGCTGTTTTTATTAGGAATAAGAGGTCACTTGTGTCGCCCCTTTAACCTTCTGCTCCATATAGTCACACTGTAGGTAATCCTAAAATAAAAGTCCTTACTGGAAGACAGAACATGCTGTAAAGAGAGATATACATGTACAGTTTTTACAAAATTATATGCAATACTATAGTTATACTGTGTTGGCAGTTCAATGGATTTATGAGTTGTTATAAGGGCTGCAACTAACGATTATTTTCATCGTTGATTAATCTGGCGATTGTTTTCTTGATTAATCGATTAGTTCTTTAGGTTACACTTTACTTGAAGGTATCTACATAAGAGCGACATGACACTGTCATGAACGTGTCATAAACATTATAAACAAGTCATAAATGTTCATGACAAAACGCATCTTTTAGTAAGTGTCAATCGGTTTTTGGCATGACAAGTTATGGTTAGGGTTACGGTTAGAGTTAGGGTTCATGTGTCAGACCAGCGTTGGGCAGTAACGGAATACATGTACCGGCGTTAGGGATTCAGAATACAAATTATGAGTAACTGTATTCCGTTACAGTTACAATTGAAATAGTTGGTATTTAGAATACAGATACATTGTTGAAATCAATGGATTACATGACGATACTTCTGTTTCACGAGTGTATTCATGCTCTGAATAAATTAAGGCAACTCCATGCATTTCCCAAAAGCCCCAATATGAAAACGAAAAAATTAGCTATTTGCGTGATCAATCACAATGGAGAGGAGCAGCAGGAGCTAGAGGTAGAGATGGAGCCGGCACAACAGAGCCAGGGCAGGAATGCTTTTCTATCTTGGAAATTCAAACAGCATTTCACATTAAAGAAAGAACAAGGAGAACAAAATATAACTGTGCAGTGCAACCTCTGCTTGCCAGGAGCCAACCTCCTTTCAGCGCCCAAAGACTCCACCTCCAACTTGAAGAAGCATCTTAAAATAAACTTTTTTTTTAATTAGCCAAGGGTAGTCGTCTGCTGTAGTTTTACTGGTCACCTTGCTATTTTATAGTTGACATGCTGATTTACTAGCCCCAGAGACGTTGAAAGACTGTCTAGCCCCGTTTGACATGCTAGCTAACATTAGCTAAAATTAGCTCGTGGTAGCTTAGACTGCGGTTAGATTTTTGTAGTATGCAGTTTGGGACTACAAATACAAAAATCTATTTGCTTGTTTAGGTACACATTCAGCCAGTTGGAACAGAAGAACACACCGTAATAGGCCTGTTTAGTAAGCTGTATGTGATGGCCGCATTCCTACACTTATAAAATGCAATTAAATGTGGAAGTAATCCAAGTATTCAGAATACGTAACGGAATACGTTACAAATGACATTTTTGTATTCTGTAACGGATTACGTTTTGAAAGTATCCTTCCCAACACTGGTCATGACGGTGTCATGTCACTCTTATGTAGATACCTTCAAGTTAAGTGTTACCGTTGTTTGTTTGGTCTATAAAATGTCAGAAAACTATCGATCAGTGTTCCCAAAGCTCAAGATGACGTCCTCAAATGTTTTGTTTTGTCCACAACTCAAAGATATTCAGTTTACTGTCACAGAGGAGTGAAGAAACTCAAAAATATTCACATTTAACAAGCAGGAATAAACCCATTAATCAATTAACAAAATTGGTGCCGATTCATTTCATAGTTGACAACTAATCGATTAATCTTTGCAGCTCCAGTTATTATGTTGTTGTTATTATACGTTTCAGGTCTACACTGAGATCCAGTAGTTTAAGGAGAAAAGTAGGATGGATGATTGAGGTTAAATGGGTAGTCATTCATACACTCCAGATATATGAAATACTTCACTACATGAAAAGGTTAACACACCCCAGAGAAGAATCTACACTTTGTAACTTACTGAAGGTAGTTTTGTGATTTTTGTTTAAAAACTTTTGCCTATGCCTTGATAGACGTTGCTGGTGGGAGAGAATGGACGGCATAGGCGCTTCTTGTGTTCCTTGTTGCACTTTTGGATGTTTGCTGTGTCTCGTACATCCATCATCCTGAGCGCTGGATGAGAAGGCGGTGATGGAGATGGGAGGCGAAAAAACCATGGAAATGAGGCACCGGGACTCTGATCCTGCTCTTTGAAGTTGACAATGACAGTCCGCTGCAGTAGCCCAGCACAGCACGTCTGTTTCGTTGGGGCGTTCAGGTGTAATAGTGACAGAAGATGGCAGAGAATTCCCTTTTGAACAATAAGTGTATATAATTTAAGTGTAATAATAATTATTATTTAGGTCAGAGATTCAAATTCCTGGGGCTTGACTTTGGGAAATGCACCACATGGGTGAGCGGCATTTCCAAAAAGAAATGCGTCCGTCCATCTACATAGTGTAACATTTGACAAAGAGTAAAAAATAAAAAAAAAACAGGGCTTCCGATGCCAGAAAGAAGAAAGCGCTTTTATACAAGAGCTTCCACTGAGAGAGTCATTGATGGTAGGAATGTGGGCGGGCCGGGGAGCCCGGGCCGGAGGAGTGTCGATGGATCGGGGAGGAGCTGGGGGACATGCGTGGGCTCAGCTCGCCGGTCTGAAGACGCCACAGCAGTTCCTCGTTAGTGCGACTCAGACGCTTCTTCTCGTTGCTCTCCTTCACCACGTTCACCTGCAGGTTGGCATTATCCTCAGAGAGTTGCCTGAGGAAGACGAGGCACAGGGGAAAGACAAGACATAAAGACCATGGACTAGTGTTGCTTTCGTCAACGAAAATTATGACTAAATATCGTCGTCAACGAACCTTTATCACGTGACGAAAACGAGACGCAACGTAAATGCTGGTCACGTGACGATGACTATAATTATTGCAATATTGTTGACGAATAAAAACGAGACTAAATGTGGTTTACAAAATAAAAACTATGCTAAAATGGCTCTTCATTTTCGTTGACCAAAACGAGATGAGACGAGATGTTATAACGTTATTTCGTCTTGTTTAGTCACGTTATTATTATTTTGCAGTATTTCTGTTTCCTGTGAAGCGTCTCACTTCAGGGGCTTCAGGTCACACTGTGCAGACGCAGGCAACGTCACTTCCTCAAGATCCACTCGTGGTATTATTTAGAAGGTACAGCTGTGGTAAGTTAGCGTAAACGACAACAAACAAAATGAAGTCTGACATAGAGAAAGGGGCCGATGGCCGGCCAGCCAGGGTTCGTCTTTGGGAGAAAAAGAATTAACGACATTTGGAAAAACTTTCATTACATAGCAGTGGAAAAGAAAACGGAATGGAAAAAGATGGGGAGAAATACAGCCACAAAATCACAGGAAAAAAACACCACGGACCTTAAGAGACATCTCAAGGCATTCCATCATGATATTGAGGTAAGGCAAGACATTAACGTAACGTTACTTTCTATTTTAGAAAGCTCATGCCAACTCATTAGGCTGTGGTTAGTGTCTCATTTTAACGTTAGCTTTAGACGTTAGCCACTGGAGCTGAAAACGTCATCAGTTTTTGTCGACTAAATCTAGACTAAAATAGTCATGGCTAATTCTGACCAAAATAAGATAAAATGCTAAGACTTTTAGTCGACTGAAACTTGACTAGACTAAAAAGAGTATGAACGTGACTAAAACTAATAACTAAAATGACAGCTTGACACAAAAACTAGACTAAAACTCATTTGGTTTGGTGTGAATTGCATATTGACACAAACTGGCATGCTCATGTCATGCTCATTATAATGTAAATAAATAAATTCTAATAAATGCGTTCAATCATTCAATTATTCATACCATACATAGTACGTAATATGTCTAGAAAATCACAAGGTTGTATTTTTATTTTGACAAATACATTTTTATAAGATGATTCATTTTGGCAGCACAACTAAAGGTTTTAATATCCTCTTTTTAATTTGTATCAATATGCCTTCTAAACCCAAGTACATTCACTTCTACTGGCATGAACTAGGTTTTAAATGTGCACTAGTATGCATCTAAACTTCTCTGACCTGGACACAGCAAGGTTTTTGTCTATTCTTTCCTTCAGGTCCTCGTTCTGCTGCTGTAACACTTGTAGTCTCTCCTCCAGGTACACATTCTTTTCAGCCTGCTCAAAAACCCCGGAGAAAAGGTGCACAACATTAAATTCTTCAAATGATGTATGACATTATATTACAAGTAAAACAGGCACTATTATAACTGATATGGGTTTACAAAGGAGAACTTTTCCTATAAAATACTGGGGTTACATACTGTCGGCCTTTTTAAAAAAATGTTTTTTTTATATTTGATGCTTTGAAAGTAAATTAAACCAAAGCAGAAAGTTGAAGCCTACTATTTTCTCCAGTTCTGAGATCTTCAGTTCCTGTTGATGGATTTGTTGATTCTTCATCTCCAGAACTTCTTTCAGACTCTTCAGGTCCTCATCAATGTGTTTATACGGTGCCAACGCATCCTGGCAGGAGCAGATAACACAAGGTAAAAACCACTACAACACCAAGTTTTCACCTAAGCAGACAATGTATCGTCCTAGCAGAGCCAGACATTGTAAACATTTGGGGGGAAGGTATGGGGGCTTGCTCCATTTACAGCAGCTATATGCACTATTTTACATGCCATTTGATAATAGAATGACTACAAATCATTTGGGGAAAAACATCATAGTTAAGGAAAAAAATAATCCTGTAAAGCATTCATCCTACTTTGTATCTACAGTATTTGTTATCCAACTGTCTTTATCATTCTGAAACCAGAACCCAACAAATGTGGTTTCCCCTCCTGCCACCTTAAAAGAGGCAGTGTCTGATGTTACTATATTTAACCCTTGTGTTTTCCTCCCGGGTCAAACACTTTTTTCGACACTTGACATTTCCGTCCCTTTTTCCGACTTTGTTTTTAGTTTTCACTAACACCAACTTACTACTACTAGTTTTACACTACTTTTTGGAATTCATGGTCAGTAAACCTCATTTATATTCAATTATACCTAATATTTGAGTTAAAAAAAACAGAAATTATGAATTATTTTGACTAATAGTTAAGATCAGAGGAGCGTATGTTGAGCGGATGAGTTTAGTCAGGATACTGATTTGAAACCATTTCAATTTTCACCCGAAATTCAATGAAAGTGATCAATTATATTTGCAAAGAGCGTTGTATGGAATCCATCCTTTTTTTGTGGTAATTTGGTTAAAAAGAAACCCATATTTCTGATATAGATATTTTTAAATTTGACCCGAGGACAACAGAAGGGTTAAGTTAGATAACATAGGTAGGTTAGGAATTTGGCATAAACAGTATTACTGATCCTGAAACCTATATTCACAGAATGATTGGCGATATTTCCCCAGTAATAGAACTTTTGATTTTCCGGTCAAAGTTGAGTTTCCAGAGAAAAAAATGTGTGGCTGGAGCCCCAGTAGCCACCCCCTCGGGCCGCCCCTGCTGTACCGTATCACGCAGCAGTTACCACAATCTGCTCATCTGTGCTCTTGCGCAGAGCTTCTTCAAAGCGCTTGGCTCGATCTCTGAGGCTGCGGTTCTGAAACGTCAGCGTGTCCACCTGATCCTGGTGACCACACAGATATTAATGTGTTCATTACCGTCACTGACTACAAAATGTATCATTCCGTGTATTTGTAAAAAAAAAAAAAAAAAAAAAAAAGGAAACCGTTTACCTGCAGTGACAGTCTGATCTTTTCAAACTCTTCTTCCAGAGACTTGGTCTGCTGTTCATGGGCCATCTTCAGATCTGACAGGAAATATCAAATCATTACTCCATCAGCAGAGAGAGTCAGGACAGGTTTGAAATGTGGTGCTTACTCTGGAGCTGCAGATCAATCAATTAGTTGTCAACTATTTTAAAATTATTATGGTTTTAGTCATTTTTTATGAAAAAAAGGTAATGATTCTCTGATTCCAGTTTCTTAAATGTGAATACTTTGTAGTTTCTTCTCTCCTCTGTGACAGTAAACTGAATATATTTGAGTTGTGGACAAAACAAGACATTTGAGGACGCCTAGTCTCTATCGACAACGTTTCACTTCCGGGATTGCTCCGTTGCCACCAAAAATTTTGCCGGATGTCACTCTTTTTGACCGGATGTCTTTTACCTTCCTCTTCCTTTGTGTTGGCGTTCTAAACTGTGGTGGATTTCTGAGGACTATGGTTAACTGCTCCAGACAGCTAGCTAGACTATCTGTCCAATCTGAGTTTTCTGTTGCACGACTAAAACAACTTTTGAACGTACACACGTTCCACCAAAACAAGTTCCTTCCTGAGGCTATTTTGCAGAGGCACCGTGGCTTTGTCACCCAAGACGATTATGATTGGTTTAAAGAAATGCCAATAAACCAGAGCATGTTTCTCTCCCATCCCAGAATGCTGTGTGGACTAGCCAGACCCTCCTCCGCAGCGCTGTGGAGGAAGGTCTGGCAATGCGAGACTAGAGGACGCGATCTTGGACTTTGGGAAACACTGATCGACATTTTTCACCGTTTTGACATTTTATGGACCAAACAACTAACTGGTTCATAAAAAAAAAAAATCAATCGACAAATTAATCAACTATGAAAATAATGGTTGGTTGCAGCCCTAGCTTACTCTTCACGGTCCTGGCATGCTCCTCCTGCAGAGTGGCCAGTGTGTCATCGTGAGCCGTCTCCATCTCCATCAGGGCAGCCTCCTGGTTCTCAGTCATCTCCTCAATCTGGACACGGTACATGAGAGGTAATGGACCATTTCAGGGACAACACAGCTTCACTTCTTATACAGATACAGTAGAAGATACTTTATTCATCCCCCGGGATATTCGAGTATTCAGCAGCCACACATAAACACACACATTTTCATACACAACACAACCATTCCTTATAATAAATAAATGGAAATGCATACACAAGAGAGTTAAAAACCGGATAAGAGAAGCATAACTAAATCAGATGTGGACTAAACTGGCTGGCTTATATCCAGTCTTTTCCTTAAATCTCACACACACACACACACACACACACACACACACACACACACACACACACACACACACACACACAAACACAAACACAAACACACACACACCTGTTCTTGCTGTTTGACCCGTAGCTCCTCCAGCTCGGCCCGTTGCTGGGCCTGCAGGCTCTCGGTCTGGGCCACGTGCTGCGCCTTCAGCCGCTCCTCCAGCACTCCCAGCTCCCTCTGCTGCTGAGCCCGCAATGCCTGCAGCTCAGCCTTGAAACGACGCTCCAGTTCCTCCTTCTCCTGCTGCAGTTGCTCCCAGTGTGCAACACTGAAAGCTATAACACAAGGTAGAGCGTTAGTTGTTTCACTAGATCCAAATTAAGGTCATCTACTAACTGAAAAAGCAGCAACTTTGTTGGCTTTACTGTAAGAAGATACGCTAAAGTTAATTAACACTTAACATCCTTTTTATTATTTTATTTGTATTATTATTTTTGCATTGTAATGTCTGGATGTTAAAACTTGTTTTTGTTAAATAACCCAAGTGATATATTCATAGAGAGTGTTGAATTGTAAACTTCATGTGTTTATGTTGCGTTAGATTTTTTTCTAACCTTTCTAAATTTTCTTTTTGCCCATTTATTTAAAAAAAATATGAGAAAAAAAACAACTAATACATTAAAAATCCTAAAGCAATCAGAGCTTGTTCTAAAGTTTGCTATAAAACCATGACAACAGGGCAGCATTTTACAGCCTCTGGTATACAGTGTTTGATCTGACTAAAACCAGACTTCCGTCAGAACAGTGGATTCCCAGTCACCATCTCCTCCCGTCCTTGTGGGAGTATACTGTATAATACATGATATGCAGAAAGCAGTGAGTGACTCGTCCCTGTCACACTGTAGTCCACTTACCCACTTCATCCCTGATTCTGGCGAGCTCCAGGGACAGTTCCCTCTCCTTCACAACGGCACTCTCACTCTGAAAGGCAAACACATACATGTACAGCAGTGAACACCTCTGAACTGTACAAATGGATGAAATACACCTACTGTACAGTATATACCACTGTAAGCCTGAAAGCCTTGAAATTAATTTTATGATCATTCTCTTAGTGGAATGTTTCCCATCGCATCATCCCGTCGGGGGGGAGGTCTCAGTTGTATGTTTTTTTTTTGCTTTTTGGTGGTATTTCTTAAAGGAGAAATCCAGCGCGAAATGAACCTATATGTATGTATGTATGTATACCGAGTCGACCGTTCTCTGGGATATGTTTTCATGCTAATCGAATGTAACCAGTTTTAGCCCAAACTGCTAATTAGCTTATAACGCTAGTCGTCAGGGCAGAGCGTAAAATAAAAAGAAATCACTATTTCTATACCATTAACGAGGCTCAAAATATCACCACACTTCAACGGTAGTATAATGAGGGTCCCTACATGTAAACCGAAGCATTGAGAACTTTGTAAATGTACAGACAGTTTATTAAAAAGATAGTTTAGAAAGACAGTAGCGTTCACGACCAGTCGAACGACGAACGCCGTGCTTGTGCTATGTTACTGGTTACTGGTTGCACGCCGTTCGCCGGGTCGGACCGTCTACAACTTCTCATGTTGTCTGTCCTCCAGGAAGGACTGACGTTAGATTATCTGGGGCCATGATTCATGATAAGCATGACATTAAAACTCCATGTGATAACTTGGCCTAATGTACAGGCTTAAAGGGTCAGAGGTCAAAGCTGCGGTCTATTGCACTTTTGATAATATGAGATGATTAACAACGGTGTGCTGCCCGGTGCTCACAGATCACAACGATCCGTAAACTACAGTGTTACAACCATACAATGGTAACTATCACTGCCCGATGTGAGTCGAGTGCAGATGTGAGTTGCGCACGTGTCACTTTGCGACAAGTACGACTTGTGAGTTGTTTGTGATTGACAGTGATCTGCGTTTCTTTCCCCAGATACAAAAAACGTTATGGTGAATTTGACGTGTCAAGCAAATGACAATGTTATTGGGTACTGCTACTATGTGTACTTAATAGAGTGTATTTTCTCCCCAGTAACAAGCTAATCTTGATGGTAATTGGGTCTTTTAATGACATTGTCAAAAACTCAAGATAACTTTCTGCTGTCTGAGCTCTCAATTTATCAGTCTGAGGTAAATTGCTTGAGGAGGACACTCTGCCAAACTCTACAAGTTAGCAATCAAACACAACAAAGGCTGTCACTTGAATGGCGTTTTGAGCTAACGTTAGCAGTCAAACAAAAATAGATAGCTAAAACGTTTGCCGGATCCCTTGGCGTTATGCCGTAAACCGTTTAAATCTGAGCATACGCAACTCACATCTGCACTCGACTCACATCGGGCAGTGACTGTAACAACATACAGTAGTTTGTATCATTTCTGTTCATTATAGACAAAAATTACTTTCTTAGTGTGTAGCACACCGTGGATCATTATATCAACAGCTCTTAGGTTTAACTACAGTAAATACTTCATGGCAGCTTGTAGGAGCCAACTACATTTGTTAATCATTTTAGGAGAATATTTTTCCTTCCCGATACAGATTCCGATGAAAGTGTCGGCCAATACCAGTGCATTAAAAAAATTATATATATATATATATATATATATATATATATATATATATATATATATATATATATATATATATATATACAGTGAGGAAAATAAGTATTTGAACACCCTGCTATTTTGCAAGTTCTCCCACTTGGAAATCATGGAGGGGTCTGAAATTGTCATCGTAGGTGCATGTCCACTGTGAGAGACATAATCTAAAAACAAAAATCCAGAAATCACAATGTATGATTTTTTAACTATTTATTTGTATGATACAGCTGCAAATAAGTATTTCAACACCTGTCTATCAGCTAGAATTCTGACCCTCAAAGACCTGTTAGTCTGCCTTTAAAATGTCCACCTCCACTCCATTTATTATCCTAAATTAGATGCACTTGTTTGAGGTCGTTAGCTGCATAAAGACACCTGTCCACCCCATACACTCAGTAAGAATCCAACTACTAACATGGCCAAGACCAAAGAGCTGTCCAAAGACACTAGAGACAAAATTGTACACCTCCACAAGGCTGGAAAGGGCTACGGGGAAATTGCCAAGCAGCTTGGTGAAAATGGAGCAATCATTAGAAAATGGAAGAAGCTAAACATGACTGTCAATCTCCCTCGGATTGGGGCTCCATGCAAGATCTCACCTCGTGGGGTCTCAATGATCCTAAGAAAGGTGAGAAATCAGCCCAGGACTACACGGGAGGAGCTGGTCAATGACCTGAAAAGAGCTGGGACCACCGTTTCCAAGGTTACTGTTGGTAATATACTAAGATGTCATGGTTTGAAATCATGCATGGCACGGAAGGTTCCCCTGCTTAAACCAGCACATGTCAAGGCCCGTCTTAAGTTTGCCAATGACCATTTGGATGATCCAGAGGAGTCATGGGAGAAAGTCATGTGGTCAGATGAGACCAAAATAGAACTTTTTGGTCATAATTCCACTAACCGTGTTTGGAGGAAGAAGAATGATGAGTACCATCCCAAGAACACCATCCCTACTGTGAAGCATGGGGGTGGTAGCATCATGCTTTGGGGGTGTTTTTCTGCACATGGGACAGGGCGACTGCACTGTATTAAGGAGAGGATGACCGGGGCCATGTATTGCGAGATTTTGGGGAACAACCTCCTTCCCTCAGTTAGAGCATTGAAGATGGGTCGAGGCTGGGTCTTCCAACATGACAATGACCCGAAGCACACAGCCAGGATAACCAAGGAGTGGCTCTGTAAGAAGCATATCAAGGTTCTGGCGTGGCCTAGCCAGTCTCCAGACCTAAACCCAATAGAGAATCTTTGGAGGGAGCTCAAACTCCGTGTTTCTCAGCGACAGCCCAGAAACCTGACTGATCTAGAGAAGATCTGTGTGGAGGAGTGGGCCAAACTCCCTCCTGCAGTGTGTGCAAACCTGGTGAAAAACTACAGGAAACGTTTGACCTCTGTAATTGCAAACAAAGGCTACTGTACCAAATATTAACATTGATTTTCTCAGGTGTTCAAATACTTATTTGCAGCTGTATCATACAAATAAATAGTTAAAAAATCATACATTGTGATTTCAGGATTTTTGTTTTTAGATTATGTCTCTCACAGTGGACATGCACCTACGATGACAATTTCAGACCCCTCCATGATTTCCAAGTGGGAGAACCTGCAAAATAGCAGGGTGTTCAAATACTTATTTTCCTCACTGTATATATTTAAACATAACTGAAAAAGAACATAAAATAAATCTAAAAACAAAAACAATTCCAAAAAAACACATTTAAAATATTTTTAAACAGTACAGTAACTGTATTGAAACTGAGATTGGCAACACTGGTGCCACCCCTCAAAACCAAAGCTTTGCATTATGTTACTGTACACATCGTCATTTTACTGGTGGGGTTTTCTAGTGTAAATTATTGCAAAATCGCTGAAATTTTTTTAACGTTAGCTTTGATTAACATAACACTCCGTGAGCAGAACAAACCGCTGATCAATTCTTAAAATCAGTAGCTGCCAGGAAAACTTGCTGTGTAGACTTCCGGTTTGGTCTGCTTGCGGAGCTAATGCCGTTTTGTCTGGGTCTAACTAATTATAGAAGATTTTTTCGTGGCTAAATTTAGTCATATTGGATCCGTGCATAGAGTCGTGACTCGCCAATACCGATACTAGCATTTTAGGCAGTATCGGAAGCATTTTTTGATTGGTATGTAGCCTAGAAATCTAGACGCACCCTAGCGGCAGCAAATGTAATTTGCTGCCAGGATCAGTCTAGCAACTCTCTGTTGGCTTGCGAGCTGGAAAAAACAAATTCTGGTCAGGCCAATCCCATCGTGTATAAAGTCGGTGGGCTTAACATAAGGACGGCAGAGTTGCGACGGTTCCACGTGAATTCCCTGCTACTAAACAAAGAAGATGGCTGCTGCTGCTGCTGGCGAACAGCTGTCTTTTAAATCAGCTTTGGCCGCGACTCTGGAAGACTTGGAGTTAAGCTTTTCTTTGAGAAAAGAACAAAGAACCGGATACGGCAAAACTTTAATCTATCAACTAGCGTTGCTCTGGTTGGTTGTAGCGCTATCCTATTGCGTGCAGAGGGAATTTGACAGACAACCATTTATCCCGCCCCTCGGATTGAGCCCTGCCAATGATGAGTTCCCAGACCCAACATCTTGATGTGGGTCTGGCTTGTTGGGCTAATCGGTATAGGAACAACGCTAACATTTTAGAATAAAAAGTTATCATATACAGCATTTGCACAGACCCTCTCCAGTATCCACTGGGGACTCGTAATATGGGACACTCTCAGAGCGCCTCTTACTCACAAAGGCACACACCAGACAGTTATATGACTATTGATCACAACACCAAAGATGCAGTAAGAAAGCTACGGAGACATATCAGAGATCACAAATCAGTGTGTACGAGAGACAAAGAAAGAGACAGAGAGCAGTGAAATATGTATGAGATAGTATACAGCATGCCTCGGCAGTGATGATGTCACCCTCTAAGAGCTTTTACCTGGAACATACAGTCACACGGAACATGAGTTCATATGACCTCAAGAGGGATGAAGGATGGTCACCAGCTTTCTTTCATTTCTTCCTCTTCAGCTTCACCTCTGCTCCTCACCATCATTTCCTCCTTCCTGCCCTAACCCTAACACCCCCCCCCACTTAGTTCTCCAGGGAGTTATGTGACATGCATTCTAATTTCCCCATCTGATATTTAGCCCTCACTGAGGCAGCATAATCCATGTTTAGGGCTGCAATTAGTGATTGTTTCCATTATCGATTACGCTGTTGATTATTTTTGTGTTTCTTTGATCAACTGTTAGGTCTGTAACATAATAATATAGTGAAAATGCTCATCACAATTGATTTGCCTGACTAACAGTCCACAACATGAGGATATTCTGCGTACAATGAAATAAAACTGAGAAAACAATCACATTTTCATATTTGTGAAGCTGGAACCAGCTAATGTTTGACATGTTTCCTTGATGCATCCCAAAAGATTAATGGGTCTATCTCTTTCTATAGGTGGAGCCAGACATAAACATTCGGGGCTCAGCCCAAATCTATGGGAGGTCTGGAAGCATGCTCCATTTACGGCAGCTATGTGCACTATTTTTCAAGCCATTTGATATTAGAATGCTAAAAAAATCTGTCCATCATTTGGGAAAACCATGAAAGTTGCAAAGAAAAATAATCATCCTGTAGCGCATACATCCCATTTTGTATCTTTGTAACTGTTCTCCAACTGTCTTCATCATTCTGAAACCAAAATACAACAAATGTTAAGGATGACTAGATTTTACCCTTGCCACCTAAAAAGGGGTGCTGTAGGGTAGGAATTAGGAAACAGCATTACTAATCTTGAAACCTATTTTTAGCAGAGTTCACGGAAAGAATGGCGATATTTCCCCAGTAATAGAACTTTTTCTCCAGTCAGAGAGACTGAGGCGAAATGACACAAAGTTGAAGGTATTGTAAAACCCTAAAAGATTCGGGGCTTTTGACAAAACATAATTTCAGCACTGTCCATTTTACCTTTTGGAGAAGAATAAACATGAGTATTTATAGGAAGAGTGCTCAAATCCGAGGAAATACTGTAATCAGTCCCTCCAGAAAAACGCGATTATGCGATCGCATAATTCAATGCATAATCAGCATTGAATAATTTTCAAATACGCCGCACTTTCGCCGCATAAATTGCTGATTTCCGCGCAAAATATGCGGGGCTTGCATGATTTCATAATCCCATAACATTTTCGTTGCAAAAAAGTCACATATATCTTAGCAGAAAGTTGAGAAATGTTGCGTTTACTTTACACAGCAGCAGCCATTTTCCTGTTGCCATGGGAACGTAATTACGCGACGTGAACATCCTCGAAAAGCTGCAGACCCCGCGATGAAGCCATGATGAAACCGCAATTTTTGCAAGTTCCCGCAATTTCATCACATAAAACTGCATAAATATCCCGCATATTCCATCGCATTTTTTAAGAAAACGTGCCGCATAATCAAGGATTTTTGCCCGCAACAATCACAAAAAAATTCTGCATTTTTCTGGAAGGACTGTGTAATGAGTTAATGAACCTCTCCAAAGTCTGCGCCCATGTAATCAGTCCGGCATCAGTGGGACCATGGCAACCTGCTAATGTGCAGCTGCTTTCTTGTTTGGACCTCTACAGAGATTCAGACTCAGATGAACACACAGGAAGCTGCAACGACGGCATGCATTCAACAAGGAAAACCAAACACGTGATATCTTGAGGACGAGAAACTCAGCAACATCATGTAAACAAGAGACTTACACATCCTAAGCCAAAATAGTTCTCCTAGTTCAGTCAATGGCATGTACTCACCTTGAATTACACCTGCATACTGTACATACAGTGGGGACAAAATCTACACAGTAAAATAAAAAACGACAAGTGTAAGAATATAGCATAGCAGCAACAACATGTTTATGTAATGTCCCTGCAAACTCAGAGAAAAGAAAGAGGGACAGTGCGCTAGACAAGCCTGCTTTGACTCAGCATAATCATGCCCAGCTTTACACTCTCTCCACCAGCTCTGTCTCTATGGAAACAAGTAAATTTAATGCCCCCCCACACACACACACATTAAACACACACACATGCGCACAACCACACATATAAAAAGGAATCCTCGGTGCTAAACAAGCCTGCAGCCTACAGAAGATACTGTCTGTCTTTACCGTTCGGTCCAGAAAGCACAGAGGGAGGAAATGGAGCCTACAGCAGCAATGGCCCATACCAGGCTAGGAGACAGCAGCATCCCTGAGCCCACTCAGGAGGCAGCAGTGACAGATGCGAGAGCTAGAAAGATACAGAAAGAGAGACAGAGGGGGAGGGAGCCCGGGCAAAGGGAGGAGAGGGGAGGAGAGATGGAAAGACTGAAGCCTCACCTCGTTTCCTGGTTTTGCGACCGGCGTTTATCCCTGCTGGAACAAAGACTGCCAGCCCCAGCCCAGCTCTGCCTGCCCTCCCCTCAAACCCCCACCAACACGCCCCGTATCACATTCACACGCATGGCAGGGAGCAACACACGCGCGCACGCACACGCACACGCACACACACACACACACACACACACACACACACACACACACACACACACACACACACACGTGCGGTCTTTTGCATCTTTGAGTAAAAAACAAAGAGTGGAGCAGGAGAAGATGGGGGAGGGAGATGATCAATAAGTGGCCGATTATCTGCTGTTATTCCGCTCAGAGAAAATAGCTCCATGCAGGCATTTTAATACATACACAGAACACACATATGCCTAATAGAACACAATGATTTTGGCTTTGGATGTTAAGCTTCTTGCAACAAATCCAACTGCCCAATATAGATCTATTAATATACAGTGTAAAGCACTTAAAATCTGGTGATGTCCATGCAAATGAACATTAGTCGTTTTCTCCATTTGTCATACACACATCAAACCATCTAAAGCCTTATTAGCCTACGTTGTCGTGGCTTGTACACGACTTAAAATCCAGAACAGAGACATGTATGAGCAGTAATGAGCAGGGCAGTGGTGCAGGATGACAGCGTAGAGGGAGGAGGTTCATGGAGGAAAGATCTGAGCCTCAGCAGAGGAGGAGCCAGACTTTGTAAACATTCGGGGCTCAGCCGAAACCTTGGGGGGTCAGGGGCCATGCTCCCCATGCTCACCTGGGGACTGAGCACTATTTTTCATTCCATTTGATAATAGAAAGCTTAAAAATGTGTACACCATTTGGGAAAAACATGATAGTTGCAAAGGAAAAAAGTCATCAACTGTTTTTTATCATTCTGAAATCAGAACACAACAAATGTTGAGGATGGCTAATGTTCACTCCTGCTACCTAAAAAGAGGCAAACATGGTCTGATGTTGCTATTTTTACGTTACATAACATAGTGTAGGAATTTGGCATAAACAGCGATACTAATCTTGGAAACAATTTTTGCTACACTATGCTGGAGTAGAATGTTTAGCTGAAAAATCTGCTACATTTGAATTCCTCCTAATAGTCTGGGATGCTCTAATTGCAAATTAAGAATCCTCATCAATGCCAAGTAAATTTGGTCTTTAGATCACCTTTCTTTCCCATTCTGACATTCAGTTTGGAGTTCAGGAGATTGTCTTGAACAGGACCACACCCCTAAAAGCAGCTGCCATGTGATTGGTTGAGTAGATAATTGCATTAACGAGAAATTATAATTCTGACCAGAATAACAGGTGTTCCTAATAATCCTTTAGGTGAGTGCAGTGTTAACGACAGAAGTCCAGTACTGGTCCAGCTTTGAGCAAGACCAGAACATGTGGGTATGTGATGCTGGGTTGCATTTACATAAATCACATAGTGGATCTATATCTGAGAATCTTTTGGATAATCTGAGTTGTATGTATGCGATGAACAATCTTGAATTGTAATAGTCCATGCCTTGCACAAATTAATGAGTTATATACTCTGCATAAGGCAGCCTCCAAAGATGCTTCGGGGATAGGTTCCCCCGGCTCCCCTTCCCACTGAGATTTTACGTCAGAAAGGGTAGAATGTGATAGTGCCATCAGTTTGCTATATATGGCTGATATAATGCCCTTAAATGATGAAGGTTGATCAAATATATGATCATAGGAGGTGCATGGGGGTTGATAGCTTTATGGGATATTAAAGTTATCGCATAAATGTTGAAAGGAGACAAAAGTTCCATCATGATAGAGATTAGAGAATTGTTTAATGCCTGCGTTGCTCCAAATAAAGAAGGCTATATCCATTATGGATGGTTTAAAATAATGATTAGGACAAACCGGAGACTTAAATGAAAAATATTGCCATCCAAAGTGCTTTCTTATCTGATTCCATAGTTTCAGGGAGGATCTCACTAGCACGTTTGTTGTGTGGGCTGTAAAGGATGAGGAGAGAGGGGCGTAAACAAGAGCAGCCAATGATGATGATTTACAAGAATGGGATTCAAAAGATTGCCAAGAGAGAGCATCTGTTCCAGGGTCTTCAAATAACCAGTGTATTACGGGATGAGTGTTACAGGCCCAGTAGTAAAATAGGAAATCAGGGAGAGCCAAGACACCAGAGTATTTGGGTTGTGTTAAGAGACTCTTCCGAGCTCTGGCAGGTTTATTATTCCAGATAAATGATGAAATAATTCCATCTAGCCTACAAAAATAGGACTTTGGAATGAAGACAGGGATATTTTGAAAAAGACATGTGAACTTCGGGAGTATAGACATTTTAATTGAGTTGATTCAGCCTACAACAGACAATGGAAGTTGGGCCCAACGTTTTAGGAGCTGCTCAACCTTTGTCATGAGAAGAGGAAAGTCTCTTTAAAAAGTGTTGAAAAATTGTATGGCACAGTAAAAATAAGTAATACAATTCCCAGGTAGATACATTTACGAGTTACTTTGAAGGGGAAGATATTAAATGAAAGTGCACACGCTGATCCGTTTACTGGGAATATTTCACTCTTGGACAGGTTCATTTTGTATCCAGAGATCTTACCAAATGTATAAAATATATGAAGGGCTGATGGCAGGGAAAGGAGGGGGTCAGAAGTGTAAAGCAAGAGATCATCCGTGTATAGGGAAACCCTGTGTTCTTGACCACCTCTGAAAATCCCAGTCAGTTGCGGCGTCTGGCGCAGTGCTAATGTTCAGGCCACTTGAGCTTGTTTTACAGTTCTGCGGAGGCTCCACGCAGCGCTTTCTCCGTAGCCTATGTAAGTGGCCTGATGTTTATACTTGTGCGCTGGTGTGTGCGTCGAGCCGGCCATGTGTGTGTGTACGTAGGCTACGACGAAAGCTCTGCCTGGAGTCTCCGCAGGACTGTAAACATGCGGCACCGCAGTAACCTGCCGTGACCTAACGCGACACACACACAGAACGTGGAAGGTGTGTTGTTGCCAGAAGACACATTTAGTTTCTAATGAAGCTGGAGGCAGCAAAAAATAACACAGCTGGCTAAACTGTTTAAAAATCGTGGGTTTGTTCAGGACACCCCCGTCTGTCGCTTTCACGTCACCTTTTCGGCTCGCCTCAGCTCGCTTGGAACCTCGACTGAGGTGGTACTAAATAAAGTACCTGTTAGCAGGTACCAGGTACTTTTTTTCGTAATGGAAAACCAAAAAAAGCGAGTAGAGTCGAGGCGAGTCGAGCAGGTACCATGTAATGGAAAAGCGCCATAAAATTTCAGGTGTTGTAGAGTGTGAGGGGTGGTAAATTATATTTAAAAGTCGACGTATATTAGAGAAAGAGAATCTATTTTTAATAAATCCAGTTTGGTCTGGAGAGACAATGTGTGGGAGTACAGATTCTAAACGTGTGGCCAGAACCTTAGCTAAGATCTTGAAATCACCTAGGAGAAGAGACACAGGACGAAATAAGCCACATGACTTGGGGTCTTTACCTTTCTTCAGTAGCAATGAGATGGAAGCCTTACATACAGTTTTGGGTAAATGGCCTGATTCGAATGATTACATCATTAGTACATATTTAATAATAACGGAACCACCTCTGAGGAGAATTTTTTATAAAATTCAACCGGGAATCCGTCGGGGCCTGGGCTTTTGTTACTTTGTAAGGCAGATATTGCATGCGCTACCTCGGCAGGAGATATGGGGCTGTCTAAAGACTGTACTGTGGCTGGGTCAACCTGGGGGAGAGCAGTATCAGCAAAGAACTGTTCCATCTCATGTAGGGTGCATGTTTGTTCAGAGGTATATAAAGATATATAATAGTCCCTAAATGCCATATTGAGTTCGAAATGGTCCCGGGTTACCCCTTCTTGTGTTGTTATTTCAGGAATGACATTACAAGCAGAAGAGAAGAAGGCGTTCTTTCAGAAGGTCGGGTGATTGGGCATTGGTGAGCTGGCTATCAATCTGAGAGATTTTGTTAGTAAGCAGATTTAATGTTTGTGCACGCTGCCCTTCCTGTATGCTTTGAAAGCTTCCCAGACTGTACTGTGGGACACATCAGGAAGAGAGTTTTGAGTCTTGATATAAACATCAATATTGGTGGCAATAAACTGAACCACATCCTCGGCTGAGAGCATATTAGTATTAAACCTCCAACGTGGACGAGTGAGGGGCATATGATTAAATTCCAATGTGAGAGAAAGTGGCGCGTGATCAGTGATGACAATTGCTAACTGCAGAAGCTTCTTGTCTAACAAAATGTAGTCTATACGAGAGAAGGTTTGGTGAACATTAGAAAAGATAGAGTAGGACATTGTAGTCGGGTTGAGGGAACGCCATACATCTGTCATTCCATAATCTCTGAGGAAGTTGTTAATCACCTTTGCAGATCTAGATGTAGCCATTTGTCTCTGGGATGACCTGTCCAGCATTGGGTTTAGGCAAATGTTAAAGTCCCCTCCAATTATCAGATAATGAGAGTCAAGATTTGGAATAGATGAGAGAAATCTCATCATAGTTAGGAGCATAGGGTTGGCTAACACCACAGGAGTATTAAACAGGGTTCCAGTCACAATTACATATCTCCCATTTCTAGCAGAAATGACATCTGAGGTAGTAAATGTAACATGTCTATGCATGATGATAGCAGTCCCCCTGGCTCTAGTATTTAAAAGTGAGTGGAAACTTTGGGAAACCCACTTCCTTCTTAGTTTTGCATAGTCAGAGAGAGATAAATGCGTTTCTTGAAGGAAGGCAATCTGTATGACTTTCCAACTTGCAAAATGAATACAGGCAACCATATTTGCAAAGAGGATATACAGTTATAATAGAGACAGTATCTACAAAACCATAGAGAGATTCACGTGGCCACAACACACAGGGGAGGTAAGAAACAAAACACAGAATACACAAAAAAGCATGTTACCACATTTTCCCCATAATGCCCATAAATTTGGTGAGGTCTGATCGTTGTTTAGGTACCTTAAACCATGTTAAGCTTTTTCCTTACATAGGCTCTAATGAAGCAGAAACGAATAATGTCAGATAACGTCCATAATAATTGGGTTAGATTTTTTTTTGTCAGTTTTCAGTGGTTATGAGGAGCAATATGAGAGAGAAATTTGGTAATCATTGTTTACGTACATTAAACCACGTTTTTATTCATTACAGGATAGCATCTTTCAAAACATGACCTGTGCGAAAGAGAGAAAAAATGAATAAATGCGTCATTGTACCCAGCACTTTTGGAAATGTACATCTGAATGCGTCTCTGTCCCCAGCACATTTCAAACCAAACTGACGCCCATGCTCTAAAGCGATATTGCTACAACCTTGATATACAAATAAAGGTCCCACAACTGATTCCAGAATAAAATTAAGATTAAATGGTATTTTTGGTCAATTGAAATTTCACCTGTTGGGAGCTGCCAAGTTTCACGTCTTCATCCTACTCGCTCAGCAGCGTCCCCCCCAAGTTCACTTGTAGTTTACATCTGAACATCACTTACAGTGCCATTTTGGCATAATTAGTGATTGAAAATCCAATTCAAGGAACATTTTTAAACAGATATATCTCAGATGCACATATTTCATAAGTCTTCCACCCGTCAGACCTTAGTGAATACTCTGCCCGTGAGACAATCAGTCTCACTAAAAGCACAGCGAGGCCCAGGCAGGCAACTCTAATCTCAATTATCATCTCCCACCCGTGGGTGGGGCTGGGGAATGGATGAAATGCAAGCAGAGGACCAGGAAAGAGGTAGAAACAAGCGCTTAATTAAGGTTGGAGAAGCAGAGCACACTCAGTCACAGTGTGCAAACAGACCGATGGGGATTCTGACACCAGGCAGTGATTATTTTACACAGCAGGAGACACATTAACCTTGCTAATTGCAATAAATACCAAATATGTTTAGATCCCATTGAGCCAACCATCCAGCAATTGTAGTGCAGACCCAAAATGAAATGCCACACAGCTTTATCAAATCCATGTCCAATAATACACTTGGATTTATAGAAAGTCATAATGCCTTTCCTTTAGTTTAAACCACTGGAAATCACTTTGGAATCCCTCAGTATTTCACCACACCTTCACACCATTTAGCGACAACTCCTGCTGATTCAGAGTTAATCCAAACATATTCAAAAAGCCACAACAATCAGGTTTTGAAGCGGCTGAAGTGACTGGCTTTGTGAACAAAGTAATGCTGACAACAAAAGCCAGATGCTCCAGGTGTCATTTGCACTTTGTAGTTGCATTCTGAAACGTGCAACAGCTGTCAGAGCTTCCTTAAACAGACCTTAAAGAGAGGATTAGAATGGGATGTGACACCTGCTGCAGCAGCCCTGCTTTACAAGTTAGGCTGAAAGAATTTGGACTTTAAACCCTTTGTGGGGCTCTCAAAGTGGCAGCAAGACCCAGTTTGTGTTCCTGTCAGCACTGCTGAGGTCCCCGAGTTCTGCTGTTGCCTACCTTGTGACAGAAGTGCTGGGTAGTGATGCTGAAAACGTCCAGGCACAGGAAGGCCTTCTTTAACTGGGCCTGAAGGCTCTGCAGCTGAAGGTCCTGCTGCTCACAGCGTTCCCGCAGCTGCTGGATCAGAGCCCGGTCCAACTCCTGGGCCTGTTCAGTCCCAACAACACCAGGAGCTGCTGCTGTCCGCCCACCAACTATAGAAACACAAAGCAAGACGCGCAAAACAGATATTTTCACTTATAACCGACTTAATTAAATATGGACACCACCGTTCAGATCATATCTATAAGCAGTAATCAATCTTTTCCTCTGACTTATTTGCACCAGCAAGTGGAGAACCAGAGCACAACACTAGAGCTGAAGATCTTTGCCCGAACCCTACAGGACCCGACGGGTCTTAATTGAGTCTTAATTTCTATCATTTTACACGGGCTCGGGCCGGGCTTGCGTGGTAAATGAGCAGGTCAGGTGATGAGTTTCGATTAGCATGAAAATGGATGCCAAAGAGGTGAAATGGAGGCTGGCCTCTGGAGGTCTTATTTTATTCTCTTTGTTCCAACTTCCAAGTGGCCTATAGCCTACGTTAGTCATGAATAAATTATGTTAAAACATGTATAAATGACTTATTCTTGACAAAAGGCAAAAGAGCTGTGTGCGTGCGCACATTTGAATAATGTCGGGCTGTAAACGGGTTTAGGCTTTTAAAAAGCTGTCAATCAAAACGTACTTGTCAGGCTCGGGCCGAATTCTGTCGGGGTTGGGCCTTCTTACAGCTCTACACAACACAAACATTACAAACTGGATAGTCTCGCATTGCCAGACCTTCCTCCACACCTCTGCGGAGGAAGGTCTTGCTAGTCCATACAGCATTTGGGGATGGGAGAAAAACATGCTCTGGTTTATTGGAATTTCTTTAAACCAATCACATCGTCTTGGGTGGTGCTAAGCGCCGGACGGAGCCACGGTGCCACTGCAAAAATAGCCTCAGGAAGGAACTTGTTTTGGTGGAACGGGTGGAACTTCAAAAGTTGTTTTAGTCGTGCAACAGAAAATTCAGATCAGATAGTCTAGCTACTCTAGCTTTGACATATATTAAATAATTAATAGAAAAACACAACAACAGCTTAATCTAGAGCTGCAACTAAGGATTATTTTCATTGTCGATTAATCTGTGGATTATTTTCTTTGTCTATAAAATGTCAGAAAATTGTGAAAAATGTGGATCAGTGTTTTCCAAAGCCTAGGATGAAGTCCTCAAATGTCTTGTTTCGGTCACAACTCAAAAATATTCACTTTACTGTCACAGAGGAGTGAAGAAGCTACAAAATATTCACATTTAACAAACTGGTATCAGAGAATTTTAACGTTTATTCCTTTAAAAAATGACTCGAACCGATTAACCGATAATATAAATAAAAAAATAAAATAAAATAGTTGGCGATTCATTTTAATAGTTGACAAATAATCCATTCAGCTTTGCAGCTCTCGCTCAATCAATAATAACAATAGTCATTAGCCAACAGCAATACTTAATAGCTAAGTTACACTGCAGATAATATTAGCAGTTTGGTTTGCTCACGTACACAAACAACTCAAGTGCTGATTGGTTGGAACTGCAGTGGTTTTTATCCTCCCACATGGTCTTACTGTTACTCAAGTCTCGTCAGTGCTCAGACCAATCAGCCACAGTTTCCTCTCTCCCCTTGAAACACTCACAGTGGGAAACTACAGTATGAGCACATCATGTGTGCAGTATGGTAACCTGTATAGGTACAGGTGGTACCTGAAATCTAGGCAGCTGTTCTTCGCTCTGTCTGCTCTCTGAGGAAAGGACAGAATGCTGACTTGTTGTGGAAATCTGACCCAGCAGGATTGCTACTAAAGGCGCCATCCCAGCATTACAGCTCCCGAAGCTTGTTGCTATGACAACAGCAGGCTGCCATGGGCCTTGTAACAAAGTGTGCAGTGAGAGCGAGAGGGATGGACAGAAAGAGGGACTGTGAATTTTAAAGGTACAGTAGAAGCTGATGGTGCTGTCGCTGTCGGGTGAAAACCTTGTATGTCCAAAAAATAGAAATTTTGAAAATATGGAGTACGATATGTGCATACAGTATGTGTTTGCGCGCACACACACACACACACACACACACACACACACACACACACACACACACACACGACTCACCAGGGGACTGTGGTTTGGGCGATACCACTGCAAATCTTTTGGGAGAGGACTTTGGTGGCAAAACAGCCTCTATGTCCTTATGCCTTTCTCTCCTCGAGGCTGTGTAGGAAAGATAAAAAGTCATATGTTTTATAATGGGCACATTTGAAACACAAGAAATACACTTTTTGTTTTATCTTTTATATATATGTAATTATAGAAAATTTGACTTATGCTTCAAGAAAGGAACCTCTATTGTAGCAGATTTTGAGAGAGAAGACAGAATACGTTGTTGAAGAACAAGCTGTAAAATAAGCTATAATTTTGTGAAATATAATGAAATGAAAACACTGCAACTGAAATGTTGGTGTCCTATAAACCCATAAGGATTGGGCACTTTGTGTGCACAACACAGACATAACGAATCAATCAATCAAATACATCTAAGAAGTATTTCTATTTTATGCTACTTTATACTCTTCTGCAATGCCTTTCAGAGGACAATATTCTTACTTTTTATTCTTCCACGTCAGTTCATTTGACAGTTAAGGTAACAAGTTACTTTGCAGACTGAGATTTTATATACAAAACATGAGTTTATAAATCATTATGTGTTTATATGGATTAAACGAAAGCACATGTTTGCAAAGTAAATCAGGCTCTGCTGTAATACTACAGCATTACAATCTGCTTAAACATTAATGCACTGGTAATAATAACCCAGTAATACATGAAATAACTTTGGATAAATTATTGTTGACGTTGTGTAAAATAGTTTTTGCCTTCACCAACAGCGTTAATTAAAAACACAGGATAAAGAGGAAGTGCGGTGGTATTGTAATCTGACTTTGGTAACAGACCTGAATACTTCCACCAAGGTCCATCATTTACACACAAGAGTACTTTAAGGTCATTGGTATACAGCTGTAAATTGTAAATGTTTGACTGTGCAACTCAGCATGTATCGTGTAAAGCGCGGGCCTGGTTGCATATTTCAGAGGATGTGAGATGATTACTGGGATATAAAGAGAAAACACATTAAATAATTTGACGCAAAATGACATTTATTTTTTAGACTTTTTTCTAATCTTTGATTTTTATTTGGGACACATTCCTGAGAAATCTTCTGCCCTTTACAAATATTCAAATGAAATTATCTGAGAAGGAAAAAAATCAATCTTTGGTGTAAAAGTTCTCAACCAAAGCAGGTTGTGTAATAAGGCTGGGACCAATGTTGTAATGTAACAAAGTACAAATACTTCACTACTGTACTTAAGTAGAATTTTCCCGTATCTGTACTTTACTTCGTTATCCATATTTCTGGAAACTTTTACTTTTACTCCACTACATTTCCTAAATAAAATGTACACTCCACTACATTTCTACACTACACTTCATATCTTAGTTACTCGTTACTACAAAATAAAATCAGAAGAAATTTGTTACACTGGAAAAAAGCGAAAAATAGCAGCAAAAAAAAATAACAACCCGTTCTCACTCTGAGCTCGTAAAATACGAACGTTTGGACAGTGTCTGTCAGCGTCTGAAGCGACGAAAAAAGCGCCCTTCAGCGTGTTTGTATAACGTACCGGGGAGACCAGCAGCTACACAGAGTTTGAAGATGACGTAGCACTAAGAGAAAAGCCGAAAATCCGCATAGGGAGGTTGGTTGGGGTGGTGGATAGGTCAAACAACACAGGACTTTCACCCAGGAGACCGGGGATCGTGTCCCGTGTGTCACGTTTCCTAAACCCAACCTTTTTTTCAACCCTCCCGTTCTTCTTTTCCTAAACCCAACCCTCCCGTTCTTCTTTTCCTAAACCCAACCCTCCCGCTCTTCTTTTCCTAAACCCAACCCTCCCGCTCTTCTTTTCCTAAACCCAACCCTCCTGTTCTTTTTTTCCTAAACCCAACCCTCCTGTTCTTCTTTTCCTAAACCCAACCCTCCTGTTCTTTTTTTCCTAAACCCAACCCTCCTGTTCTTCTTTTCCTAAACCCAACCCTCCTGTTCTTCTTTTCCTAAACCTAACCCTCCCATTCTTCTTTTCCTAAACCCAACCCTCCCGTTCTTCTTTTCCTAAACCCAACCCTCCTCTTCTTCCCGCGTGTCATGGAAATGTAAGCCCAATAATCCTACCCACGACGCGTTTAGATATGATGCTAAAAGAGACTTTTAGTGTCAATAACAACGCCAAAGGAACCTGACCAAGCGTCCATATTTTACAAGATGGGAGTGAGAATCTGTTGACCAAAACTAAAGAAGAAGAGGAGGAAGCATAATGACTGATAGTGTCATGGAAGCACCTGGTGCAGACTCTGCTGCCATGGTAACAGACGATGACCACCCCAACGACGATGAAGATAACGTTACACACCTTTGGTCATGAAGTTCATAATCAAAGTTTTTATTTTTTATTTTACTTCGAATAATTACGTACATTTAATATCCGAAAATCACTTTTGATACTTAAGTACAGAACACATCAGATACTTTAAGACTTTTACTCAAGTAATATTCTAAAAGGGGACTTTAACTGCTACCAAAGTCATTTTCTGTGAAGATACTTGTACTCAAGTATTGCTTTCAAGTACTTATATAAGACTGGCTGGGACCATATGCTTTTGTCCCGATTCGATTCTTTCACGATACGTGACTGCCGATCGGATTTGTATTGCGATTTCATTTATTGCGATTCTAGAAGTATTGCGATTCAAAAGTATTGAGTATTGCAATTTCTTTTCCTTCTTTAACAAAACTGAAAGTTGAATAGTACACTTCTAGAGACAATATACTGTATATCAAGTACATAACATCTATTTTTTGCATTCGCTCTGTTTTGCTGGAAACGGATATGATGTAGTCGCCGTCGGCGGTACCGCATAAACAGAAAATATTTACGTGAATCATTGGTAAAAAAATGAATACAAAATATTGATTCTGGGGAAAAGAATCAATTTTAAAAATTGTTGCAAGACAAACCACAATACATCCTTAAATCAATTTTTCTTTCCACACCTACTGTGTAATGGAAATAGAGCTGAAGATCTTTGCCCCCGACGGGTTCGGGCCGGGCTCGGGCTTGCGTTCCGGGTTGCGTGGTGAGTCAGCGGTCAGGTGATGCGTTTCGATTAGCGCGAAAATGGATGCTGAGGAGGTGAAACGGAGGCTGGCCTCTGGAGATTACGTTTAGGTTGCACCGGCAAAGAAAGCAAAGTCTGAGGTGTGGAAAACATTTGACCATGTGCATAATGAGAATAATGAGCCAGTGGGTGTGTGGGTGCGCACATTTGAATAATGTCGGGCTGTAAACGGGTTTGGGCTTTTAAAAAGCTGTCAATCAAAATGTACTTGTCGGGCTCGGGCCGAATTCTGTCGGAGTCGGGCCTTCTTTACAGCTCTAGATGGAAAAGAGGAAAGGTTTAGGTGCGGTCCATTGTGGTACAGTGTGGGACAGTGTGGTACAGTCAGTGGCCACTAGCTGGAGCTGCTGCTCCACTTGTTCAGGTTCTGTAGCAGGAAGCTGAGGATGCTCCTGACTCACACAAGAATACACTCTGTGACCACTGGATGGTGTTGATGCTCCACATCGACTGATGCCAACACGGGCCACAAGGTGCAGCCACTAACAACAAAGACGGCTACATCAGCAGAGAGAGAGTACAAATATACAGTATATGGTACTGTATCACTGCTGGGATGCAATGTTAAGCAACAGTTAAGATACATTGCAGACGGAATCAGCTTTTAGGTTCATTATTTTTCATTCTGTATTCCTTTTTCTTCGAATCTAAAATGATATCCTCCACTGGGGAAATGAACACTGGGCATTAAGGGTCTGCCATGAGGCACACTCAATCATGGTGCTAGGTTATCTTCATCACTGCGAGGACGCTTTGTGGTTTTTCAGCTCAGTATCACGCTCATCTAGCTCAGTTTTAGAGGCTGTGTTGTCTGTTAAATACAGAAAAACTCATTTTGCTAATGATTCCTGTTTTGTCTGTAAAGTCATCCGAGGATGTTTTGTGCTGAAGGACAACATAAGTAAATTGACTTATTATGTATAAATACCTGCAGAGACGGGACAAGGGACAACCGTGCTATTCATTCTGTTAGAAGGCTCCTCAAAGAGGCACCTAAATGTAACATTGATGGCCATCATGGCCATCCCAAAGTGGAGTCCGGGGACCACCAGGGGTCCTTGAGGGGGTTCTAGTGGGTCCCAGGCAAAAAGGGAATCATTTATTTACACTATTATTCCATCCCTAAGTAACACAATGACAGAATGTATGACTATTTTGGATATGGGTTCCATACACTTTCTGTAATAAAACATCTAAAAGCAAAGATCCTATCAGATGTCTTCTGAAAAATCTTGTCAGATGGGGGTCTGTGGGCTAATTTGTGTCAGTTTAGGACTCCTTTATGTGAAAAAGTTTGGGAACCACTGGATTGAACTACATACAGATTACCTATTAAGTGGTCATTTCCTTTCTTAAATACAGTTTACATTTTACACCCGGCTGAGAAAGTTGAGATGTCAACTATTCCAGTTTAAAGCAGTTTAGACACAAAAAAACATAAATTCATTCCTGACCGAGTTTACTTAATTTTTTTTTTTTTAATTTCATGTTCATACACAATGCAGGCCCAGGTATGTACAGCACACCAGCATCTGTAAACTACCCTGCTGGGTAAATGTCTACCTGCTACCTTAACAGAGACAAATAACACATTGAAAACAGTCATTTCTGTGAATGACATGCTGGAGGTGAAAGAGTGCTGTCATTACAGGGCTGGGAGCTGAGGAATGAATACCAACATGTTAATTGAGGGCTACAGTTAATCAGTCGTCGTGTGCATGTACATTCCAATCCACCTCCCCCTAACAGCACGGCTAGCACGCACTCACATATCCAATCTCAAAGATCACGTGGTCACAGGACGCAGTGAGCTTCATCAGGGGGGGGTTGTGTAAACCGCAACAACAATGGATGATGGAGATGCAACACCACACAAACAAGCACATAAAGGGTGAGCAGCAGATGCTTGTTTCCTCAGGCTACGTACCAAGCGGGGAGCAGCGAGGCGGCGGCAGACTGCGGCGCTGGAGGCTGGGGGCGTTGGGAGGGTGAGGCCGGCTCTGAGCGTTGGAGGCTTCGCTGGGGGGCGCTGTGGCGTTGTGGAGAGGTGTGTCGTCGCTGCCACTGACCGGATCTGCAGAGCAGGAAGGATGACAGAGAACAGAAAAACATAGGCATGTGATTGTGTCAAAATGTTTAAAGGTTACTATTTACAGGAATGCATAGACCCTGTGACACTGAAGAGGACTGAGTAGGGACGGATGAATGGATACACCACTGGCATCTCCTTTCAGTCATTTCATGTTTCCACTTATTGTTTTGTTTGCTGTGTGCGAATCGGGGAGTAGAAATTTTCAGCACCAGCCCACTCAGTGACTGTGAATTGAGACGTATTGGTCAATATTGGGCTGCATCAGTCTCACGTTGCCAGACCTTCCTCCACAGCACTACGGAGGAGGGTCTGGCTGGTCCACACAGCATTTCGGGATGTGAGAAAAACTCTGGTCTCTTCTCTGGTTTATTGGCATTTCTTTAAACCAATCACAATCGTCATGGGCCGTGCTAAGCGCCAGACAGAGCCACGGTGCCTCGGCAAAATAGCCTCGGGAAGGAACTTGTTTTGGTGGAACGTGTATTTTCAAAAGTTGTTTTAGTCGTGCAACAGAAAACTCAGATTGGACAGATAGTCTAGCTAGCTGTCTGGATTTACCCTGCAGAGATCTGAGGAGCAGTTAACCATAGTCCTCAGAAATAGACCCGAGTTTAAAATGCCAACAAAAAGAAAGTGGGAAGTTAACAGACATCCAGCCGCAAACAGGGACATCTGGCGGAATTTACGGCGGCACCTGAGCAATCCCGGGAGTGGAACGTCGTGGATATAGACTAGGCTTGCCCAAACTTCAAAGACATTTGGTCCTTCTAAATGGTACCTGACTACAAATATAAGTTTTAGGGCTGTCAGCATTAACAGTAGTTTCAGGCTAGGGGTGGAGCCGAACCCGAATACGGTATTTGGAAAGGCACAAATAACGTGGTTTTTACGAATACTTATTTCGAACAAATACTTTAAAAAATATTTGTATTCGGGAACAAGAAAAACTTTATATCAAAAAGCTGTGTTTCCTCATGAGACCGCAGTGCATGCCCGGATGAGTGAGTGACGTTCAGGAGTCGGGGGAGGGGAAAAGAGTGAGAGGTGACTGACACAGGCTGCTCCACACAGCAACAGAGAGGGCTCGGCTGAGCGAAAAAACTCTTAACTGCATCACTATTTTTGTTGAATAGAATTTTTTGTACCTTAACTGGGTTCCGGAGGAAGTTTATAACTTTTGGGAAGCAGAGTTTGATCGGGAGATTATTCCATTACGCTGCATTATTGATGTCTGCAGTCGGGTGCTCTCATGTTCGCTCTGTTTACGTAGCTAGCTCTGTTAGCTCGGTCATTTAGACAATAGGATGTTGACAGAGTAACATTAACGTTTGGTTAAAAAGGTTAAAAAAATGCTTGTGTAGTTGTGTCGAATTGTATGCACTTGTGGGAGTTATTTGGTACGTTTAAGTTACTCTGTCTTTTGCAGACAGCAAAACGTAGGCTATCGGCTAGGCTAGTTAACCTTAGCATAATTAAAGAATACTTACACTATAACGTAAATTAGAAGTGTAACGCAAAAAAACTGGATTTTTACGCCTATTTTGAATTTTACTCGAATACAAATACAAATAATTTCCCCCCCTCAACAAATACAAATACAGATACAAATACCGGCTGCTTTGCACACCCCTATTTCACGCATACACAGCCTGTACCACACGGAGAAAGCAGCCCAACTGGAACTGCTGCAAAGTGCAAACACTGTCTCACTAACCGGTGATCACTGGACGTCAGTGAGTAATCAACATGATTTAGGAGTTACTGCACACTATATTGACTCTAGAGTCAAATGTTTGACTAGATTCACACATTTTTCTTTTGTTTACAGTAAATAAATAAATACATTTTAAACAAATACAAATCTTAAAGTCAAGTTCATAAAGTCACTTTCTTTGCATTCATTTGATTCCCAATCAAGATACACTGGTAACAATTGCTTTCCATTGTTAATATGTACTTAAAAACAGTTCTGAAATGCAAAATAATAGAATTGTAATCATGCGTTAAACATGTGATTAATCACGAATAACTATAGAAATTCAGCGATTAATTGCAATTAAGAAAAGATTTATCGTTTGACAGCCCTAATAAGTATGTAACCTGGCATGGAATATTATAGTGATGTCCAAATGAAGCTACATGAACCATTAGTTGTATTTATTGATCCCACTAGATGGCGCTCTTGGTTTAAAGAAAAAGGCTCAAGAAATGGTAATTCAGTGTGCTGTCAATCTTTCGTTGAACAGAGAGCGCCATCTAGTGGGCTCAGAAAATAAAGAAAATGGTTCATGAAGCTTCGTGAAAACATAATTTGGTAGTTGCATATTATGCTCTTTATATTGCATTTTTCACACTGAGTCTTGTTTCTCATGATCAAAGCTTTAATTTGGTTTGGCAAAAAAAATGAAACCCCCTGGGATTGGGGCATTGTAGCTTTAATTAGTCAATTTATTACTGTTTTTCATAATTTGTACATGTATAGTGCCATGAGTCCATACATACACCACTGTTTAATTACTAAAAAGCATATATTTTGTCCCTACTTTGTCCCAGTGAATCACCTCCCACTGACCTATAAAGGATCTTTTTTTTTTTGGATCAAGTATCAGCAGATCATTATCTTTCCTTGGAGAGTAGTTTTTTCTAAACTGCAGAAATTCACTAAGACTAGCAAAAAGTAGAATGCTGCAAACATCTTAATTATTCATAACAGCTGTTATTACGCCTCTAGCTTTCTGTGGATATGAAAGGCTTTGGTTCAAAGACAAACTGAGGCTGTAACGAGGAGTAGTCCAACAGAAAAACATCACCAAGAACAAACATCCCCACCATACGGACAGGAGATTCCTCAAGTTGTTACACGCGGTTGTTTTCTTTTACAAAATGTCATCAGGATATTCTCTCATCTGTCTCTGGATTCCAGCACTGTTTCCACAATTCAGCATTTAGGTTTGTGAAACCAGATAGCTCAAACTACTTATCATGAAATATTCAGCCCCTCAATCAATAACACTGCTGACGAATGCTGCACCTAGAGGTGCCTCAGCACTCTCAGAGAGGAAAGGAGGACAGGTTGTGCCCTTGAATTAAAATATCCTTATTCTGATCGGAGAATTATTATGTCAGATGGGTCGAGGAGGCTGAAATCACAGATGAAACGGCAAGCTATTGCAGTAAAATGTTATTCATTTGAATTAAATATCAACTAAATGAAAACACGTTTGATGTCAAAATGTCCAGGGCCTGTGTGAAACCTCCGGTGGAATGACAGTAACTGGGAGAGTCTCACAGCAGATGCTTCTGTTGTCTGAAGGCATCCTACTGAAATGAGGCTGAGCCAAGCAGCGGATTGGCTGAAGGAGATGTTTGGAGGCTGAGTCACACTGCTAAATGCTTGTTTCTAACCTGCATACAGTACCGATTCATCAAGCATCCTCCGACCAGTGTTACACCAGCAAGACGCAAGAAGCACTCCACTCTGCTGGTGATGCAATGCTTATGCAAGTGAGAACCGACCGGTTATTATTAAATACAACAGTGTGTGCAGTTGCAATCCGGCTTATTTTTAATATAGCCTTTGAATGTGCAATTACCGTATCTTTTACTCCTCAATATTTCCTCTTAATCTAAATTAGGGTTTGTGTTTTCTACTGTCTTTTATGTAATTGTTGAGGTATTGTATTTAAAAAAAAAAGTCCATCTAGGGATGTGCATTGCAAATTAACTTAGGCTATAACTGCTGCGGTGTGTGGCATAGGTCTATGCTACATACTTATTCCTATACAAATAAACATTAATAACAATAATAGAATTAGCTTTTCTCAAACAAGCCGTCTGGCCTGTGTGGCGCAAATATTGGAAATACACAAATTCAGACAGGTAACGTGGGAATATTCAAATATATTTGTCATATTTTGTTTTTGTCGGATTAGTTTGATACAATTCTTTTTTTAATAACCAATCAGAAAAGTAAAACAAAGCATGATGTGACATGTCTGCAGTAGGACGCCGATGTGAACTCTCGTATTGTGTGCGTTTAGGGAAATAATAATAAAAAACTGTTTAACATGGAGCACGTTTTGAAGCTCTTTGTGAAAAGGCACAAAGTACTTTACAGTGAAACTGAAATTGGTCTGAAACTGTTTCTATCAGATGTCCTCTTCACATGATTGACTAAAAAAACAAAATTGCCCTTTCAGTCAAAGGATCGTAAAGACTTTGAAGAGAATAGTGTCTGGTGGTCTTTTTTCTAGCAGGACACGGCAGGGATGGGATTGATCCACAGGAAAAGAGGCTTAAAGGTGCATTAGGTAAGACTTATAAAACTAACTTTGATTTGCTGAAACTGACCCTATGTTCCAGTAGAATTACATGAAGCAGGTAATTAAAAAAAAAATCTGCCTCCTCTGGCAGGATCCGGGCTCGGAGAGATATTTAGAAATGATGGACGGGTTCGGGTCGGGCTCCGTCACATCAGCGTGATAAGGCATTTGTTGTAAAATGGTGCTGCGGCTCCTTTAAGAGAGCTCAGTGTGTGTGTAAAGTGGCAGAAGAGAGATAAAGAAAGAGGAAGCAGACGTGTAGATGTGACCGGAGCAGAGTTGGTGGAATAAGTTTAAGTTTTGTACACAGTGTGTGCGGTGTCTGAGATAAAGCCCAGACTGAAAGCCAAGTTCATTCATCTGTTCACCAGAAACGGGATTTTAACCCCGACGTTATATAACGTTGGCCCTGGAGGTAACCAGTCTCCCCTGGTTATCTGATCACGGTCGGAATCGAAGCAAGCAGGAAAGGTTAACACATTTAACATTTTAAATGAAACAGCTTATTAACGTGCGCTTGTTGCCCCGTGTGCGCTGATGCCTCATCTGTTGACATTCCCGAATGCCTTCCAGTTGCTTAATAAAAGCTTTCCACACAAACAAACGTACGTGTCATTAGTATGAGAAAAAAAAACAACGAGATTTTAACTCTGTCGGGCTCGGACATAAATATCATAATGCCTGTCGGGCTCGGGCCAGGTTTGGTCACGGCTGTGTCGGGCTTGGGCCGGGTTCGGACGGAAAAATTTGGCCCGATCCAGGCTCTACTGCTCATGCACACGCATTCATTCTCCCTTGTGGGGGGAGGGGTTTAGGAGACAGTTTTGGGCTTTAGCGGAAAGGGGAGAGGGACTGAGAACTTGTTGATGTTCACATTTTTTGGCCTGTATCTTCACAATCCTACCTACAGCACCTTTAATATTCGTGGCATGCCAGATTAACATAACTATATTACATGCCATTTAGCTGACGCTTTTATCCAAAGCGACTTCCAAGTAAGTGCTTTCAACCCTGAAGGTTCAAACTCCAGACAACAAGTAGGAAGTGCAAGTACATTAGCTTTAAATAACAAAACTACAAAGAGCCATATGAAAGTGCAGCTTCAAGAAATATATATATATATATATATATATATATATATATATATATATATATATATATATATATATATATATATATATATATATATATATATTTTATGTTTATGTGAGATGTAGTCAGAAGAGATGTGTTTTTAGCCTTCGGCAGAAGATGCGTAGGCTTTCGGCCATCCTGATGTCAATAGGGAGCTCATTCCACCATTTAGGAGCCAGGACAGCAAACAGTCGGGATTTCGTCCTGTGATTAGTTCTCCCTCGCTCTGAGGGGGCATCAAGCAGGTTGGCTGATGCAGAGCGGAGTGGGCGGGTTGGGGTATAGGGTTTAACCAAGTCCTGGATGTATGCTGGGGCTGAGCCGTTCGTGGCCCTGTATGCAAGTACTAGTGTCTTGAAGCGGATGCGGGCAGCATCTGGTAACCAGTGAAGATAAAGTATATAGTCACTAGTAGCTACAGTTAGGTCCGGAAATATTTGGACAGTGACACAATTTTCATAATTTTGGCCCTGTGCGCTAACACAATGGATTTGAAAAGAAATCATCATCATTTATTTTGAGGGTATTTATGTTAAAATTGGAGGAAGGGTTTAGGAATTACACACATTTTCATACATAGCCCCCTTATTTCAAGGGACCTAAAGTAATTGGACAAATTAATATAATCATAAAAAAATGTTAATTCTTAATTTCTTTGTTGAGAATCCTTTGCAGGCGATGACTGCCTGAAGTGTGGAACCCATAGACATCACCAAACGTTGGATTTCTTAATTTGTGATGCTTTGCCAGGCCTTGACTGCAGCTGTCTTCAGCCTTCATCTTAGTTTCATCAGTCCAAAGAATGCTGTTCCAAACTCTAATCTGGCTTTTCTATTCTTGAGGCTTATGAATGGTTTGCACCTTGTGGTGAACCCTCTGTATTTTCTCTCGTGAAATCTTCTCTTTATGGTAGACTTGGATAATGATACGCCTACTTCCTGGAGACTCTTCTTCACTTCACTAGATGTTGTGAAGGGGTTCTTCTTTACCGTGGAAAGTATCCTGCGATCATCAACCACTGTTGTCTTCCATGGACGTCCGGGCCTTTTTTATATTGCTGAGTTCACCGGTGCGTTCCTTTTTTCTCAGAATGTACCAAACTGTTGATTTGGCCACTCCTAATCTCTCTGATAGATTTTTTTCTTTTTCCTCAGCCTAAGGATGGCCTGCTTTACTTGCATTGAGAGCTCCTTTGACCGCATGTTGTTCAGATTCGCAGCAACAGCTTCCAAATGAAAATGCCACACCTGAAATCAACTCCAGACTTTTTATCTGCCTAATTGATGATGAAATAATGAGGGACTAGCCCACACCTGCTCATGAAACAGCTTTTGACACAATTGTCCAATTACTTTAGGTCCCTTGAAATAAGGGGGCTATGTATGAAAATGTGTGTAATTCCTAAACCCAATTTTGATATAAATACTCTAAAAATGAAGCTGATCGTCTGCACTACAATTTCATCTTGATGATTTGATTTCAAATCCATTGTGTTAGCGCACAGGGCCAAAATTATGAAAATTGTGTCACTGTCCAAATATTTCCGGACCTAACTGTATAGCATATCTATCAAAGGTCACAAAATAAGAATCAAGGCAGCATTCAAATTGCTTGTTTTGTCTGACCAACAGTTCAAAATCCAATATATTTACTTAATCCAATATATTTACTTACTGCAGCAAATCTTTAAATTTAAGAATCAGGAAACAATGCACATTTTGGCTTTTTTTTACTTGATAGACAACTTCAATGATTCAGTTTGTATAAATCGAAAACCCAATTGCAACTGTTTTAAAACGAATACATAGTGTCTTTCAACTCTTGTATCTTGACATCCAAGTAGCACATAGTAAAGTACAACAGACACCACTGAGCTAACTGGACAGATGAATTCCAAATGTCGCCAGCGTCCTGATGTTCATTATGGAAGGATGTACTCACTCCCAGTCCCACGGGGAATGTGGCTGCATTGGAGGCATACGGTGGCGTTCTAATAGAGCAGCGCTGTCAGAGCCAATAGTCTGAAGGGAAACACTGCCATGCAAGCTGCCAGTCATGTGTATGCTGTCTGAGCTACTCCCAAAGCGCTTTACTATCTGGTAGACACCCAACTATTCACTAAAGCAGCTGAAAGGAACACAGCAAATGTGTAATTCCTTTACAAATTTAACAACAGCTCCACAGAGAACAGCGACAACAACGGCAATAAAAGGGCAGAGTAGGCCACACTTACATGACTGCAGCTTAGCATCTGGAGCTGTTGTTTTCTGAAGAATCAGTGTTAAAAACGGTACAAAATGACCCAGTAAAGTGTACATTGGAGACTTTTAGGAGGGAAGCTGAAGCGCAAAGAAAGACCATTATTTCTGACTTGACTGCAGGGAAAGTTTGAGGAGGAGATCCACAGGCAAGAAAGAGGTTGGGTCGGAGGTGTCGGTGGTAAAAACAGCTTCACAGATAATCCTGTCATACCACACCCTGACTCTCTCTGTTCCACATATACTGCAGCCACCGGCACCACCTTTTCATTTAACAGATTATAAATAGGGAAGAAGAGACTGCTGCTGACACATGAGGCAGTTTCTACGGTTAAGGCTGGGGGGGGGCGGCAACCCTGCATGAGACAACAGCTGTTTTCTTTTTCACGCCCCCCACCCCCCAGTCTGAGGGCATGCACCAGAAGCTTAAAGAAGCATCTGAATCCAGCAGGTCAGAATAAGACAAGACATAAGTAAAAGTGGAGAGCAGGGAAAGGCAGCAGTCAGCTGTCAAGGCTGGAACAAATGTGGTGACACTTGAGAGTGAGGACAGCAGTCAACCCATCATCGTATCAGCCAATCAGCACAGTCAGTAGAGATGCCACAGGGACACTTTTGCCTGTGCAACAGACCAGTCTTTTTAAAAAAAATGTAAAGATTATTTTTTGGGCATTTTTATTTTATCAGATAGTGATAGTAGATAGACAGGAAAGGGTCGAGAGAGAGAGAGGGGATGACATGCAGCAAAGGCCCGCCGGTCGGATTCGAACCCGGGCTGCTGCCAAGGACTACATGGGGTGCAAGTCTACCAGGTAATCTAGAAGTTCCCCCTGCAACAGATCAATCTTAAGCTTTTCTGGACATCTATTTTGGGTGATTGGAATTTTTTTTGATTTGATTTTGGTCGTTTATATTTATGTTGATAGCTACCACAGTAAAGATTGATTCAGCACAGCTGTTTGAGGTGGCACTTTGTGACTCATTCAGACAGGATCAGGGGATGATTGTGAAAACGCAGGAGGGGAAAAAAAGTGATTTTCTTCACAGTACGTCTAAGCATTTTCACACAGTGGTTGCTCTGAGTCAGCACTCTGAACAAATGAATCTGCAGTAGCTCCATGTTGGAACAGAACACATATTTAGTAAAAGCTGTAATGAACTGGCAATTTCGCAGCTTGTTCTGACACATTTCTTATATCTCTGTTACACTCAGAGACACTCAGCTTGTCAAGTTAATTGATTTCTCTAGATGAAGGCTTGTGACTGTGCGCTGGGATCTTATCCAGATAAAATGCTGCAGTATGCGGGCTGAGGGGAGGAGAGGGACTTGCAGATTTCTTCATCGAAACCTCTGTGGTGCAGCAGCTTTCAGCGCCTACTCGGGATAAATGAATGAAAAATGAAAGGAAGTGACTGGCTGTTACTATGGCAACTGAGGATAGCAGGGGCAGCCACGACTACTGCTGAACTAACGAAGGAGATGTAGATGTGATATATCACACAGGCACATCACACATAAATATCTTTCTGTCTGTGTGATATTCCACATCTACGTACATTATAAGCTAAAGTAGTAAACTTGTGTAACTGTGTGTAACTGTAATTCATATTAAATGTATGGAGAGGGAGCGTGACTCACGCTGAGAGGCTCGGCAGGGATCACTGTGACCGCTGTCGTTAGACTGGGTGCTGGACACAGACGAGACACTGGAGCTCCGGACGAAGCCGAAGGTGGCTAGACGGGCAGCTGGCAGGGCGGTGAAGCCTGGAGGACGGAGACCAGACTGGCCTGGTTTCACCAGGACGCTCTTAGGGGTGGCTTCTGGACCTCTTTCTCCTGACCTCTTTTGCTCTCCTAGAGGTAGATGGGAAAATATTAGTGGGTGAATCTACAAGACCTACTGAGATAGGGGCCACACTTTCTGTTTGTAGGTTATATTCTGATACCAAAACATAAAGAGGTCAAAGTAATAAATATAATGTCTTATGAAATCCAATCATTGAAGCTACAGTGTGTAGTTTCTGTCGCCCCCATGAGGAATTCTAAGTAATGACAACAAAACTGTTGGCGCGTCCACATGATACAAGCCTTCCGTGATTGCACACAGCCCCCTCCCCCCCTCCCTCCACGCAGTTGCTAGTAGCCAAGGAGGATTAAAAAAACATGGACTCTTCTGAAGAGGTCATTATCTTCAAGCGAGTTTCTGCACGGCAAAGTCGCCGGACGACACAATCTTCTGAACATAGTCATACTGAGAAATACAGAGAGAGTTGTGTGGAGCTGATAGTCTTCATTAGCTTTGGAGCAACTCATTTGGCAATGGCTTGAATGTAACGGACGTTCATTAATATCAAAAAGTTACACACTAAAGCTTTAAACCTAAATTCCATAAATTACTTAAAAATGGGCAATTGTAGATAACACATCTATTTTCTTTCCTAATCTGCATTTTTTTTCCTGACCGCGCCCCTTTAGTGTAACTAAACTTCTTGATGGACTGAATTGAGAACTTCATGATCATGATTTGATTATTATTATTATTATTATTATTATACAGTTACGGAGCTCCCCTGGTCCCACTTTGTCAAAAAACTACTATGTCGTGGCCTCAAGATACCAGTTACTATCTTGAGGCCACGAGATAGTTATAATTCATTTCTTTGACAAAGTGGGACCAGGGGGGCTCCGTATACAGTAGCTGCAGATTGAGTTAGTAGATCCTTGCTCATTGTAATGAGAAAAAAATGACTATTTACTCATATATAAATGGTTGGCTCAAGATTTATTGGGAGGGAATATGCAATAAAACCAGAGTTAAAAAAAAGGATTCATGTCACTTTCACTAATCTCATGCAGCTACAAAGACGACACACATAAATGGAAACATAACCTTCATTCATTCAGTGAGGAAATTGCACATAAATCAGAGAGCACCATATGTAGAAGCTGTCTAGATTATGATTTATAATGTGAGCAGGTAGAAATAAGCAGTGCAAGTTGGTAGGATGTGTGTTACATTGCTATCAAATGCTTTGCACTTCAAAGAGTTTAAGGTGCCAAAAGCCAAGCCTCATCCGTAAAGCATGACGGGGGGGGGGGGGGAAATTAGGTAAACCATCCAGCGAGCCGAAGACGATCACTTCTCTGCAGCTCAAAAAGAAGAGGATGGGATGTGCACAGAATATCAAAGTATGCATAAAATTATTTCCCCACAATGCTCTAAATGGGTTCAAACTGTTCTTTGTTTTGCAACATAAGCAGGTAAGTATGCAGCATGTTAAATATGCTCCTGTGTTCTCTTATTTAGGATACAACACAACTTTGTCAGTTTACACTGAAATTCATTTTGCGTTCCCGAGCAGCTCTGCTAAAATAAAATAAATACAGAGTTAGACAACAATTATACATATAGTACAAAGATGAAGACATATCAACAGCCATGCCAAAGAAACCAGACCTTAATTGGGAGGACACTGATTTAGGTTTGGGTACCGTTTGGATTTTTACGATTCTGATGCTGAACCGGTACTTTTAAAAACGATTCCGATTCCTAACCGATTCCTAAACCGATTCTTGAAAAATTGAAAAATGACATCAAAGAAAGGCTTTTTTATGGAGTTTTTAAAATATATTAGTATTTTAATATATTAGCGTTTTAAAGTACTTAAATATATAATAAGTAAACCTAAGTCACCTAACACATAACTACAATAATTTAACAAATAACAGTTACACTATTAACAAGTAACAACTAAATAAATGTTGTTGAGTTGGTATGCCAACCAGCTTCAAACTTTAGCAGTTCTTTTGCAGAAAAATGACCATATTTGCTTCTCTGGCGAGATAGACACCTCTCCTGACTAATGGCATGTCCTGCACAGGAGAAGCCTCTCTCAGATGGTGTCCAAGAGGCCTGGACACACAGGGAGGGGAGGCTGTCCCGCTCCCCCACCACCAGGCTACAGGGTCTTGTCCTGAACGACAGACCAGCAGAGCCAGTGTAATCTGTTTACTAGCGATCACGTGCAGTCAATAAATGGTTAATATGCTTTTACATCAGTTTTGGTGAGCCCAGAGGGAAAATATGCCATTTTAAAAGTAGCCTACATTTACGGTAGCTAGCTAACGGTAGACTACAGAGAAAGTGTGATATTTGTATGTCCGTTTCGGAGCGTGTACAAAAAGCCGTCTATCACCAGTGATTGTAGAGTGCGTGTCCGAGACACGCGCGTCACACCGCGAGCGGGCACGTGCGCCACTCGGCAGAAAAGGGAGAAAGAAAAAAAGAGTCTGCTGCTGTCAGGAGCGACAGAGGGAAAATATGTCAGCCGGAACCGAAATTTGCGTTCTAATCCGGTCCGAATACTACCGTTTGCGTAGGAACCGGTTCCATAGTGTAACCGGGTTTCGGTACCCAACCCTACACTGATTTTGGTTTAGCAACAGGATAGACTGATCTTAACTTTCTTAATCCCATTGAAAAAACATAGCATATGCCGACACCACGTGTACATTTTCACTTTGAACCGATTAAGCCAGCAGATCACCATCTCACCTGTAGGGTCCTGGTAGCCTCGGGCAGCCGCTGTGGCTGCCTGAGCACACTGGCCTGGGGCCGGCGCTGACCTTTGGCCTGTCTGTTGAACTCTTGTCTTGGCTGCAGGCTGCCTGGAGACTGCCCCTAACCCCAGCTGAGGCCTCAGAGCTCTGGGTGAGCGGTAGACACTGCCTCCTTCTTGGGAAACAGGCTGGGGAGGAACATTACAAATAGAGTTATCATAATAAATACTTCAGTTGAGGGCAATAAGAATCAGAATCAGAATACTTCACTGATCCCCTCAGGGAAATAGTTAAGTTGCAGTTGCTCACAGTCAAAAAGGCAAAAATAAGAGTAAGAAAAAGTATAAAGTAACATAACTAAAGTGCAAGAAATAAAAAGTTGTCTAAAAGTAAGGTAAGATTAGGTTAAAAAGATTGTGTTCCTATACAATGGATTGTGAAAATGCTATTGGAGTACAGTGTGAACATACAGTAAATAAAGTCCAGTTTGAACAAAACTAAAGTACAGTGTGAAGATAAGCAGCAGCACTGAACAAATGGCTGAAACATGTCAGACTACAATAATGTTAGGTGTTGCACATGTAACTTAAAAATTATTGCACCGAGGAATTATTGCACATAATTGTCCAGGAATATTTACATAATAGAGATGTGATATGGATATCATTCATTTGTATTATGGAGTGCAATGATAAACTAGAATATTTCACTTATAACTACATTAGGCTGTGATATTGTGATTGTATGTACTGATATACCCATTTTGTGACCCTAAATCAGAAAGTGAGGCTGCAGAAGCAAAGAGCACCCTATCACTCCACCAGACAAGAGCTGTATCCCAGGAAACGGGAACACACCAAGATTAGCCTCTAAACCCCCTACAAGAAGACTTCTTCTGCATTTAGCAACTGTGACATTTATCGTTGGCATTACTGTTAGCTTAGATGCTAATAGACTGCACACAGGCCTTGTTTGTGTCTATACATTTAGGCGGTCAACAATTTCAACAAGTCAATGTTAATGCTTCATAGTTTGAAACATTGGGATTTCATTGGTGAAATTGAATTTTTCCTTCTAGTGGTTAAAACTTTAGCATTTCTCGGATATTTTGTCGATTGCATGTTACTGTACCTTTTTTTTTTTTGCTTCAACCACTAATAAATGCAGTTGTGTCATGTACGTGTAATCAAATCCAAAGTCCATTTCTCACCTCTTGGAGATATTTCTCAGGCATATCCTCATGAAAACTGCCCGACTTTCCACTCAGCCTTTGAGGGATGGTGCTGCTTGGAGGTTTCGCCCCAGTCCCAGCCGTGCCTGGAGGATAGTACCCCGCCTTCTGCATCTCCTGTCGATATTTGTCAAACAGCAGGTTGGAGGAACATAGCACCAGTGTGGATTTAGGTTGAGGACCAACCTTTGGATCTTTATGAGCTGGTGGGCTGGAGTAAGAAGATAGTCTTAGTGGGAGTGTAGAGGCTTCCAGCGGGGCATCTGTCCCTTGGGGTTTTGCTTGGGGATTCTTTCGAACATAGGTGATGATTTTTGGTCTGACATTTTTAGGCTTCTGAGGAGGAGAAGACCTCCTGGGTTCAGGCTCTTTCTGCTGACACGTGACAGGTTTGGGGATGCAACTGCTCAAACCTGTCTTAACTGGTGGTTTGACTGTTTGACTTAATGCTCTCTGAGGGGAGTCGCTGCGCTCAAAGCTCAGTGCCCTGCCGCTCTGGACCTTGGCTGGAGAGCCAGGCGGTCGTCTCTTGGGGGAACAGGAAGTTGTTTTCGGGGAGGTGGGAGTTGCTGGCCGACTGGGGCTTCCCCATGGCTTCCTTCTCTCCAGACTTGAAGAGCCGGAAGTGACTGGGTTCTCAAATGAGCCCTGCTTTTTGGAGGTGTTATCAAAGGAGAGCTGCTTCTTGAAAGTATTCTCAAACGATGGCTGCTTTTTAAAACTCTTGTCAAAAGAGTTTTGATTTTTCAACGAGTTATCAAATGATCCTCGTTTCTTTATGGCTTTGGATTCAATTGATGACTGAGTCCCTTTTGTACCGGTTGTGGGTGGGCCGTGGTTCATCTCAGGGGCCTCATCAGCTTGTGTGCTTTTATCCATTTTAGTGCTTTCTTCATGTGATGTTTCTGCATTGGGTAACCACTTGTGCTCTGCTCTTCTCCTTTGATCACAGTCTCCCTCTGGGACGGTATTGCCTGCTTTATTTCTCTGGTTATTGATCTTTCTGTGCTCATCAATGACATCCTTACACGGAATAACTCTGTTGCGCATTTGTGCCTGTGATGCCGCATCCTCTGAGTGAACTGTTGAATTCAAATTCATGTCCACATCTTTCCTGTGTATTGTGCTTTTCCCAGGGGAGAGGGGAGGGTGATCAGCTCTTTGAGAGGCCTTGCCAGTCTGGGAAACCAGAGTCACGTCTTCTGAGATGGTTGAGTAAGCACCAGAGGCAATGTGCCAGGAGTCTGTTGTCTGGCTCTTGCCAGCAGTGTCCGTAGCAGTGTCCATGCTTGAAATGGTGGACAGACAGGACACAAAAACATCGGTTTCTGAGCTTAACTCAGTCCTGGACGCCTCCCTGCTCTCAGAGACACGAGAGGCACTGGATTCCTGCTCACTGGCGCCATCCAGCATGGACTTTCTCTCTTCCCTGCTCTGATTATCTGTCACCTGTTCTACTCTGGCTTTGCAGCATGGTGAAGGCTTTTGTTGAAGCTCTTTCTGATCTGTAAGCCCAACAAAGTCCTCTCCATCCTCAACCAGGTAGGCCTCCAGCTCCTGACACTCCAGCATCTCAAACTCAGCCAGCTCGGGGTCGTCACATTGGGAGTCCGTACCCCAGATGATGACTTTGTCCTGCTGTGCTGTTTCAGTCGTCAGGCCAGAAAGCGTGCCAGTGTCACCCGCCATCCCGTCAACCTCTGTCCGGATATCATTGGCGTTGGCATCCCCTTCAGCCAGCACGCCACCCTGCTGGTTGTTGTTCCCTAACTCCCTCTCACCGAAATGCTCTCCTCGCTCGCTCATTTTGGAAACAGCTCTGAGTTTACAGCGCCCTTGAGAGCACTTCCAAAATCAATCAGCCACAACGAAAAAGGTCTGTCTACCCATCAAAGAGTCTTAGTGGCACAGCAGGAGCCTAGATTGGATTTTCACATTTCGTTCCAGTAATCAGAAAGTCTAATACCATAACTAATTTGGAAGATCCTCATGACATCTTGGGTCCTTGTCCTGTATAAAAACAAAAGATAACAAATTACAATATCAAAAAATTTGAGATGTCAGACACACAAGTATGGAACAGGTGTAAGCTGTTTTAAAAAGATTCAGAGTCCTCAGTGAACTATTGTCAGGGGCCCCAGATTTTTTAGCAGCACCCCTGTAGAAGACACAGAACCATTAGTATCTTCTTCTGTTGAAAAAATCTCAATTGCTTCCCGCTTCCTCTGAAGTGCATTTCATGCAATGTAACTGAATTCTATACTTAACTAGTAAAATAATATACTCTGGAGTAAATCAGATCACTGTGAACACTTATTGTAACACGTGTTCTCAGATCTGTGTGACAGAATGGGATTCTGTTTGATCCAGTCTCAGTAGCAAACCATGAATGTAGGATTGCAAAATGCCAAACTAGAACCTTACTAGTGGCTTGTTATTTGCCCAAAATATTTTCTTCACTGGCTGAAAGCTGACCGATCATACCAGGAGAATATCATACAGGAAGGCTTTTAACAAAACATTATTTATCAAGAGAACCAGAGATCTGTCCTATAAACAGTGCCTGGATTGGTCCAAAAAAAGGTGCCAGTACCCTAATTCAGCAGTTGCAGAAGAATCGGACTGAAATAAGAGGATCACGACATGGTGCCGTTCCTCAGCCACAGCAGGAAACTCAGAGAATGGGGCGTAACAGCTTTGTTTCCCCCACTGAGACTTTTGCAACGTCACAAGCAATCCATAATCATCCTGTGCTCAGATTTAAAATGAAGACATAACTGCAGACATTGCCTGAAATGGACCAAGGAAGGTGCCAGTACCCCATGATATGATCATAGCATGTGTCTTGGATATATTTATATTCTTAAGTATATCTTGTAGGAGTGACCCCAAATGTTTATCAGTGTTTTAAGCCCCCAACGTCTCCCACTAGGATTAGGCAATGGTTATGGTTATGGTTAGGGTTAGGTGCCTTGAAGTCAATGGTTGCAGCGCTGCCTGGAAGGAGACGTTGGGGGCTTAAAACACCATCAAGCACCCCAAATAGTGGACTATTGGACGATTCGATCTAAGGAGCCTGATTCGACTACCAATCTCACAGCTGAATCATCGCAGCGTCTGAAAATGTGGTTATGAAACAAAGGATCACTCAATACAGCCTATAGGGGGGTGTTCAATGTCTGGTTTGACATTTAATTGATTGGTTTCACCCAATAAATCATGATTTATAACCTGTTTATTATAAATATCAGCCTTTTAAAAATACTGTTAATAACAATTAGAAGCAAAGGTACTTATGTGGACAAAAATCAGAAGTGCTGGTACTCAGTACTGTTGAGTACTTGCCCATTTCAGGCATTGCCTATAAAAGTCTTTGTTTTATAGCCAACAATATCAATATCACTTTTGCTGGATGATATTATCAGTGCTTTTCACAGATACAATCAGTGAAGTTCTTTGTGTGTCTACCTGTGTCTGTGACTAACAGACAAAGGCCCTATTTTAACGATCTAAGCGCACGGCGTGAAGCGCATGGCGCAGGTGTGTTAAGGCGTGTCCAAATCCACCTTTGCTAGTTTGACGGCGGAAAAAAGGGTCCGTGCGCCGGGCGCATGGTTCAAAAGGGTTGTACTTAGTGTCTTCATTAATCATAGGTGTGTTTTGGGCATAACATGCAATAAACCAATCAGAATGTCATCTCACATTCCCTTTAAAAGCCAGGCGGGTATGGACTTCGGAGCATTGCTATTATGATGGAGGATTTGCCCTATAATATTTTTATTTGTAATCTTTTGCATGTTTGTGTGCTGTTGCGCTTCCCTTTGTGTAACAAGCATAGTGTGCTCGCGCTGTGCATAAGCCTAGAAGCATTTTACTAATGCACTGTTAAAATAACAATGAAATGCTGCGCTATTGACTTTAGACCAGGTTTTTGTTGGTCAATGGACGGTCTTAAAATAGCAAAGACACATGCGTCAGGCTTTGCGTCGTGCTGTGCCAGGTGCTAGATAGGGCCCTAGATGTCTTATGCTTCTGCTTAACCATCAGCCTTGCAGTGTAGTTTGAGATTGTCAACAAGATTGGCATTGTCTACTGTATGATCCCATGCATGTTCCCTCTGCATCAGTCATTGCTTACTGTTCCCTTCACTGCTGTAAATACATCAAATGTTACCAAACCCAGAACATGACGTAAACAGCCAACAATGACACAACAACATGTCATTGTTTGAGACGAAAAGAAGCATCTTTTTGATATTCTTGCAGAGGAGCTCTGTGGTTGTGGCATAATGACAGCATGCTGCGCTGTGGGGCAACCAGGAGGCGGTTAAGTCTGTTTGCTACTACATTAGCAATGAATGTCTTCACATTTATGGTGTTTACATGTAAGCATGTGTGTGACAGGCCGTCTCTGGACTCTGGTGCTGCTGGTGGTTTTTGGAGTTCTCCTTGTGAGGCCTTATTGCCTGTATCTACAAAACAGAATGCACTTACTATTAAGTATGAGAGCGAGTGATCTCTAGACACCAGAAGTCATGAGGAACTGTGACACTGATGTGGAACTTTTAAGTGTGGAAAATATATCTGTCTGTACCATGTGCGACTGACTTCCCTGCTGAGATCATGATAGGGGAATTTAACAAGTTCAAGACTGTCTAAGTGAATGTAATGTTTTGGAGCACATGGTCTGGCAGCTCACTTCTGATTATAAGAGCTGTATTTAATAATTGCTCTGGGGGTATGGGAAGCTCACCTGTTAGAACGCACACCCATATATAAAAGTTTACTCCTCGATGCTGGCGGTTCAACTCCAACCCACGGCCCTTTGGTGCATGCCATTCCCCCTCTCTTTCCTCTTCCCCTTCTTCAGCTATCCCTTCAGCTATCAGCATTTTAGGGAAGGCCTAAAATGCCCAAAAAAAATAATCTTATGAACATAAATAGAAATAACTGCTATAGATTATTAGCAGCAGGTGTGTTCACTTGTTCTGATATTTAGGGTCTCTGATTAGTTCTTTAGCATACATTGGAAAAATCCAGTGTTGCTCCATCTCTTATGTTTCCCTTCATGTCTTTAGCCAAAAGCACATAATGAATGATGTCTGCAATTGACCTATTTCCTGAGTGGCCTCTTATCCAGTAGAGAGAGACCTTTACCGGACGCTCAAAAGCACCTGCACATTAAGTTCCCATCTCGTCAAATCTTTGCCATTATTCAACTCTGTTTGTCAAGTTCAGCTACATGTAGGTACCATACATTCACTTTTAACAACTGAAAATTAAATTAAAAACTAACAAAAAACATTCTCATTTTTTACGCTTAAGTGGCCAATTCAATTTTATTTATAGTGATAAATCATATTTATGATATCGGGACACTCTGCAGATGGAGTAGGTCTAGAACGCACTCTATAATTTAGAGACCCAAAAATCCCCCCCCCCCCCCAAAAGAGAAAGCATCTAACGCTGCAAAGTGGGACACAGAGACAGTCATAAAGTCATATCATAGTGGTCATAACTGTTGAAAATGGCCTTGATAGTTTTTGTGCCTACCTACTTATTTCAAGTCACAAAAACTAAAGGAAATAAAAGATATTTTATTTTAGGTATGCAGTAGTAGCCTAAAAATGGATGTCATCAGGGCTGAAAATAGAAGCGCAAACAAATACCTGTTTCAAACAGCTTGGAGTTTTAAGCCCCCACCATCGACTTCAAGGCACCTAACCCTAACCTTAACACAATGAATTACTTGCCTCAAGATTTTAACATGATAATACACATACCATTGGTTTTATGCATGACTAACCGTGTGGTTTTATTCTATGATGAATTTTAAATTATTTATGTTCCTTTATTGTGGTACTTTTACTTTTTAAGCACTTTTAAACCTACTTTTTAGACTTTTTAAATGTTTTTAGTCCTTTTTACGTGGAGATAGATTGGGATAGAATTATTTTTGTATAGCGACGCCAGGGCATTTATTTTCATAACTATATATTTTTTATTTTATTTTATTGTGTAATGTCTCCAGGAGAGAGGCCAGGGCAGGTATGGAGGTGACTTTTTATTTAAAGTCTTATTCTCTTGCTGTCCAGTGGTTCTTTTAACCTGCCTTTAATATTTGGCCTTCTTTTAAACAGCTTTTATATAACCGAACTTGGTTTTTTTAAGTGGTCCCCTTGTGCCCGTGCCGCTCGCAGCGCCCATCCCGGGGGTTGTGTTTTAACCCTAACCTAACCCTTGCCTAACCCTAGTGCCTTTCATGCAGCGCTGCCTGGAAGACGACGTTGGGGGCTTAAAACACCAAACACCGGCGGACGCAGAGCTAAACTGGTGAATTCTCTTTGTTTTATTAGTCCTTGTTAGACTCGTCATCTGATTAGCATGAAATCTGACTGACTACTGATCCATCTCATCTCTTTGCTCCCACATTATGCCCTAACAAATCCACTTGCACAGCAGGAAATAGCATCTCATTTCCCTTCTTATGAAAATAAATCTCTAGTGTCGTATTAGTTCGCTGCATGCTCGGAACAAGGAGGGGAAATACTATCGGTTACAAACCACATGCTGTGTTTTAAAATGCAAAGAGGGCCCAAAGACAGCAGTGTGTTGTTTAAAGTGCAGGCCAACACACTACACTAAATGCTGTCTCAGCACCTGCACTGCAGATTCCCTTACACCTGCCTCGCCCCTGCCTCCCTCTCAGGTCTCCCACAGCACTGTATGGTTACCACATAACGCCACAAATTCCCTCTGGGTAACCAAACAACCGATGAAGCTTCGGTTAAGATTCTTGCTTGTAGTATGCTGTCAAGAGATGAAAAATTGGATAAATGAAGTCTTGTTTCAAGAGAGAAGCTGTAATCTGGTAACAGGATTGTTTCTGCCGCGGGCAGCCAGGATACTTCTCCATCCCTTAAATTGATTTACAACTCCAAATCGTTGCAGTGCAGACAAGCGTACACCACAGTAACAACAGTACTGAACGGCATATGACGCTCATACTTCAAGACAACGGAAGATAAGAAATATCAAGGATCCAATAAACAACTTGAGGACAGATCGTCCACATATCTGGCACCACTTGATCTAAATAACTTGTCAAATGACAAAAACAAACAAATGGAAGTTAAACTAATGCTAATATCTAACATCAACATCTCTCAGAATCACAAAATGGACTCTTGCTGGCTTTAAGGAATCCTATTTTACCCTACCTGCCCTACTTTTGTGAGTCAAGTTCACATTTTTTCATACTGTGGATTTCATAATGTTCTGCCTCACAGTCTCCCATGCTGGATGAAATCCAAGCAGTACAGAGATAATGAACTAAAATAACTTTTTAATTCATTTCAACCTCGTTCTCTTCCCAATTCTCTGGAGAGCTGTCCGGGCAGGAAAGAGCAGGATGCTGCTAGTCTCACTGACTGAAAAAGTGCAGCGCAAGTACTCTGATCCACTGATATTCTTCACTTCCATTTACCACCCCTTTGCTATGTCCACTCCCACAGCACATACTGGTCTAAAATCTAATCTGACTTGTGATCACTCTATATGTATTAAATGCACTATCCATCTTTGTAATATTCAATAGGCTACAGTATATCACATAATTATCGGTTTTATGCACTAAAGTGAGAAACAAATTCATCACGCATCAAAAATTGAGAGAATTAGGACAGAAAGAAAGGTACAAAACAAATGTGTAATCTCCGCAATTCAAAGTCCTCCAACTCTGCATCTCTGCCCCTCTCTTTTCTGACTTTACTGTCATGGTGTTAGAGGCATAGACAGTATATAAACTGGACCAACAGATCCCGTTGCTCTGGACGGAGACCAGTGAAGGATATTAGAAGCACTTTTCCGGTGAGCGCTGAGCGTTACTGAGCAGCCTCCAACTGAGAGAGACGACGTAAATGTGACGTGAGCAACCTGTCTGAAAGTTGTAAGTCTTCTGGTAGCTGTGCCAAGAGAAATCTCAAACATTCCCAATCTTACAGAGACGGAGAGCGTAGGTATATGTAAGGAGATAACATGGGCTCAGGCTAATTATTGATCACTAAAATGCTAGTTAACATTAGTAATTAAACTTAAACAGCTAATGTGAGTCGAAACTGTCTGCGAGCTTCTCCTGTACTATACGGTAATTCCTCTACTATGAGACAGTAAGTTGCGTGGTTATGACACAATCATTAGCCTATTTTTACGAAAACGTCTACTACGGAGCCATAACGTGAGGTACAAGGTAATGGAGCCTTTTATACGTTGTTGTGTTTCTTTAGAAAAAAACAATGGACAAATAGTCTTTAAACGCTTCAGATGTAAAGTTATTTGTTGTCAAAGTGGCGTCAAAATGAATGTAGTCAATGAAATGATTACGTCAGGTGAGCGTTTGGTAGCGTCAAAATGGCGCCATAGGAGGTTCGAGTTCTGAAGCGAAGCTTACCCCCTTGGTTAGAGGTGCTTGGTGATATTCTTCATCACTTCCTTCACCCCCCCCCCCTTGCCATTTCCACTCCCAGGAAAATATGCGCTGTTGAATATCGCAACAATGATAAACAGAGACTAAAGTGTACTCAGTTCTGCCTTTCTGCTGTTTTCACTATTCTGCCACAATACAACACATTGTTTATCCAATTTAAAACAAATGAAAGAAAATCATTACCGACATTCTTTTACTGAACAAATTAAAAATTGAATTGACTATAAAAGCACCACTAAAAAAGAATGACGGGTACATTTTAAAGAGCAGTTTACTACTGATATTTTCTTTCAACTAACATGTAAAATCTATGAGTGTCTTTAACGATATGTCGCAGCCTTTCACAGCTGATATCACATGACGTTAAAAAAAACGATATATTGTGCAGCCCTACTGTACATTTGGATCATTCCTGCATTGGCCTCGTCACTTCCACCCCCCCCTCCCCATCTCTAAATGACATTTCCTGGCTGTTTCCCGCTCACGGCTGCAACAGCTGATAATGTCCCTGCGGTGAGGCCATGATGGAGATTGAGGAAATGTATGCTTGTACCAACAACATGCTTCCCTGAGCATGTTGCCCCATCCCCCCAGTGTTCAGCATCCCACTCCGCCGCCACCTGCCTCCTGATACTGTGTGCAGCACGACGGCGAGACCTTCACACTCATCAGGGCCTCTTATGAAATCTGTGCATCCTTGCGCGACGGGCTTGTTGCGAGTGTGCGCTCAGACAACTCGTTTTTCACCGTGAAAACAGAAGCTCAGTCAGTTTCAGCAGGCGTATATATCTGGGAGCAGAGCACAGATCAAGGCCTCCGTGTGTCCACCAAGCTTCACTTGATGTCTAATCTGGAATGCTCATGAAATATTGAGGATGCATGAACATGGAGGCACCAGTCTCCCTCCCTTTTTAATGCTTCAGCAGCCCTGACTTTCTTTGTGTAGCCAAGCAAAGGTCAAATAAGATCTTCTGTTGTTAGGACTTTAGTACACTGAAACTAAAGTGTGTGCCTCTAAGGCTTACAGGTATGGCTAGGTATCGCCAATCGTTTTACAAATCGATTCCGATCCACAAGGTCCCGATTCGATATCAATTAGGTTAGGGACATTTCAGTTACAACACCAATCTTGCTTGGATATAAAAGACATTCTCAGTGAACCTATGATTGTAAATTGTACAAGGAAGAAGTAACCCTCAAATATTTTGTAATAATGCACCAGGTTAATGTTTACATTACAACAACAACATTTTTGTTTTAAGTCATTTTTACTTGAAAAAGGCATATATGAAAAGATTGATTTCTGGATTGTATTAATCCATATCAGATCACTCAAACAAAAATTGTTTTTTAACTGGAGAATCGATCGTTTTAACAACGCCCTACCTACAGGTGAAAGGTGAAGAAGCCACACACATGCCTATGTACATCAACACCCTTCACGTTAAATTAGTATAATCACCGATGCCTCTGTGGTGCTCAGTGCTTCACTGTCACACCTTACATAATGCAACAAAGATCAGGCCTTTTGGACAACTGTGGTCACTCAAACCCCACCGACAGACACCTGTCTCTTTACTATTACGGATGTTCATTCATTCAGCTCGTGCTGCCTTGTTCCTCATTTCACGGCTTCTAAATATAAAGTGCATCCACACACACATGATCCCCAAACAGGAAGGAGAGGGGATGCTTTGTTGCTTATAAGGACAGACACTGGAAAACAAACATGAGATACTCTAGAGGTGAAAGAACATCACACACACACGTTTGTTTCACTATCTTTGTGGGGACCCGTCATTGACATAATGGATTCCCTAGCCCCTTACCCTAACCTTAACCATCATAACTAAATGCCTAACCTTAACCCTTACCCTAACCATAACCTAATTCTAACCCTTAAACCAAGTCTAACCCTCAAACAGACCTTTAACCTTGTGGGGTCCAGCATGTTGGGCCCCACAATGCTGTGCAGATCCCACAAGTATACTGTATTCCTGGTTTTTGGACCCCACGAATATAGTAAAACAAGCACAAATACACACACACACACACACACACACACACACACACACACACGCACACACACACGCACACACACACGCACACACACGCACACACACGCACACAGGTGAGTCCACCTATAGCGAGGTTGCCTTTTTCTATCTCGACAATATCCAACAGCTATTAGAATTTGCACGCTTGGAAAACACTTAGAAAATGACTTGAACATATTAACGTTAATACACACACCAGCACCGACAGGATGCTCCGCAGTCTCTCCAGCAGATGCAGCCGTGTCAATACATCTAATGATCAGTGGCGCTGATGGGAGATTGAGAGGCAGAGAACCGTCCCGTCCCCGGTGGGAAAAGGTAGACCTTACCGTTCAGATTCAGCTAATCCGCGGGAGAAGAGCTCGGCACTGAAGACAAGAAGAGGCAGCAGGGACACATCCAAATGTAGCCGTGAGGGAGAGGAGAGAGTCTGCAGCTTCGCTGGGAAACAGAGAGGAGAGGAGAGGAGAGGAGAGGAGAGGAGAGGAGAGGAGAGAGTCTGCAGCTTCGCTGGGAAACAGAGAGGAGAGGAGAGGAGAGGAGAGGAGAGGAGAGGAGAGGAGAGAGTCTGCAGCTTCGCTGGGAAACAGAGAGGAGAGGAGAGGAGAGGAGAGGAGAGGAGAGTGCAGCTTCGCTGGGAAACAGAGAGGAGAGGAGAGGAGAGGAGAGAGTCTGCAGCTTCGCTGGGCAACAGAGAGGAGGGAAGGAAAGGAGGGGAGGAGAGGAGACTCAACGCCCATGCAAACATGGGCTCCAGTCGCCCCCTGCAGGTGAAGTCAAGTTATTTTTTTTCTCTTCAAATATTTAGAGCTACATACAGAAACATACAGTAGCATCATACAGTGTATACGATAAAGTGACTACACAAAAACATGAATTGAGTAAGGGTTTCATGTATCCAAATACTTACCTTTAGATATGAGCTTTTTTTGTATCATTATTATATTCGTATTTATATTATACCCACACAATACAAATACATAGCCTACTTAATCATGTTTGTTTAAACAATGTTTGTATTCATTGCAATTACAACTTTTTACAACCCCCCCCCCCACCCGTCCACTAGGGCTGCAACTAACCATTAGTTGTCGATTAGTTGTTTGGTTTATAAAATGTCAGAAAATGGTGAAAAATGTGGATCAGTGTTTCCCAAACGCCCAAGATGACATCCTCAAATGTCTTGTTTTGTCCAAAACTCAAAAGATATTCAGTTTACTGTCACAGAGGAGAGAAGAAAACTAGAAAATATTCACATTTAACAAGCTGGAATCAAAGAATTTTTACTTTTGTCTTTAAAAAAAATTACTCAAACTGACTAATCGATTAATCAATGCAGCTCTACAGTCCACATCAAAATGTATCTCTTAACTTTGTCATTAATTATAAATAAAAAATTTACACATTTGAAAATCATAAAATACCCATACACTAGAGCTGCAAAGATGAATCGATTAGTGTCAACTATTAAATGAATCTGACATTATTTAGCCCAAACAACTAAACCAATAATTGAGAAAATACTCAACTGATTAATCGACAGCATGTGTCAGCCCTGTCACATGCTGCTGGGATGTGTGCACCTCATCGATTTAAAAAAATCAAAATCTAAATCAAAATCAAAGATGAACTCTGTGGCTTTAACTTCCAGCGTTATTTATTTACAGCACAAAACTATACAAACCGAAACCAATACGAAGACGGCACATGCTGAGCAGCCGTCCTTCACCACTCCGATACATTGTAAACACGTTTAGAACTTAGTCATAGAAAATCTACATATTTTTTCACCCCTAAAAAAGTTTTAAAATAGTGCAGCATGAAAATGTGTACATAAAACAGTGTCAATGACAAACATCATTTGCATAGATGAAGCCTCACATGAGTTTGACTGGAACTACAGCGTGCGTAACAAAAGGCTAAAGCAATGTCTGTGAAACTAGGGCTGAACGTATCAAATCCAACTCAACAAGGCATGATATTCACCCAATGAATGACTCCTGACTACTTTTTGCTTTCAAACAAATAGATTCCATCCATTTATCGTTAACAGCCACAATACTGTTGGCACAGGTTGTTCTAGTTATTTATTTTACATAATGCTTGTAACAAAAGGATTGTGTGGATTAAAGCTGCGGGGTGATATGACAGAGACACGTGTAACATGGGCAGGAGCTTTAAAGCAAAAATCTAAACTGTATTTACAAGTACAAAAACAGACGTGACATGTTGGAAATTGGCATGGATGCATGTAAAGTTATCAAAACGTATAAGTGATAATGTCCTACTGATTCAAACATCTCCAAGTTTAAACCAAGTCTAGTTGTGGATGGAAATCAGTAACTGTCTGCGGCCCAATCTTATTTGGCAACATTGCTGCTTCAATATCTTAGAAGGAAATAAAGTTACAAACACAGAGTCACTGGTTCAAGTCCCCATATGGCCCAAAGTATGACGGTGGACTGGCAGCTGGAGAGGTGCCAGTTCACCTCCTGGGCACTGCCAAGGTGCTCTTGAGCAAGGCACCGAACCCCCAACAGCTCGGGGCGCCTGTCCATCGACAACTGCAGCCCCCTCACGCTGACATCTCTCCAATAGTGCATGTATACTGAGCATGTGTGTGTATTTCAGGACTGTGTGTAATAACTACAGAGTGAAAACATTGTAATTTCCCTTGTGGGATTAATAAAGTATAATTATTATTATTATTATTATTATAATAATACCCCAGCTCGAATATCTAGTATTTGAACCTTGCAGGCCATTTCAATGCAATCGTTAAAACTAAAATCTACAGTGACTTCAGCATTGTTTAGACGCATTATCCAATTAAATCCAACTGAATTTGGCTTCAGGTAACAGCGATAATTTCTCTCAATGGAGCATAAATAGTCTAAAAAGGAAAACATTTCATCGTAGGGCTCATTTAAAAAAAAAAAAAAGGGACTGAGTAAAGAGATGTTTCACCTTGTGGAATTTTCAGTCTTAAGTGAACACACACACACAGTTTGATATGTCGCGTTCAGGTTTTAGCTGCCCTGGGAATCTGCACACACTCACAATCAGCCTTCCTTTCCATGATCATCCCATCCTGTCTGACAGGCAGAGGCACTTTCACGTGGGTTACTGCTGAGCCATGCTAGCACGCTTGGTGCAGCATGTTTCTGAGTATACAGTATTAATATATCACTATGGAAACTGAAAGGTGTTCAATATCACAGAGTGATTGTACTTCATCCCATTCAGATTTATGTGAACTAAAACGTGAAAATAGTCCACTAAGGTGAAATGTTTCTGATATATTATAAATATATGCTTTTCAAAATCCAAAGTGTACATTATTTACAGACAATTTACAGATTTTTATATATATATAGCTGTTTCTAGCTAGCTATATCTCTAAAAAGGTGGAATTCATTTGGGAAAAAGGCACTTAAAAAATACATCCTCTGAAGTATCTGAGAAATCATTTCACATTAGCAGCTTTTTTTCTTTGGCTAGATAAAAGAAAACACAAAGTTCCCTGATGGAGAAACAAGATAAACACTGAGATATACTGATCACAGAGCACTTATTCAGAACACAATGCTGCACTATTCTCAGATATACTGTCGATGTAAAACACAGGTACCTTTGAGGTAAACTTAGGACACAAAACGGCACCGAAGATACAGTGAAATTCTCAGCTGAGTTTCAGAAGAATTATTTGCCGACTCTCTGAATTGAAGGGGCTGTACTCAAAAACAATAATATAGCAGTCAACGACTGCTTGCTACGTAAAGGTATGGTGGAGTGATGGCGTCCTGAGCAGAGAATGAAGTCACACTCCCTCCGTGTCCAAGCTTCTTGGTTTTTCTGTTGTGATAGCTGGTCCGGCCGCGCGTGCATGTGAGTGCACGTAAGTACCTTGGGCGTCTGTATCTCACGCCCGTGACAAAGCGTCAGTATTTGACGAGTTGGGAAACGGCCTGTGAGAGCAATGCGGAGGCAATCCCACACCATTCTTCTTCTAAATATCAAGTACAGCCCCTTCAATGCAATTAATTAACGTGCGAAATAAAGGATTTCAAAAATAATCTCCCATGGGATGCGGACACAGTAGCGGGCACTGTGCCTCCTAATGCAGATATATACTGCGGATGAAGGAACCAAAATGATGTTTAACAATAGATATACTTACACCAGATGCCTTAAAAAAAAAAAAAAAAAACTTTGTTTAAAACGACTTGTGCGTTGCCTTTGGTTGCTTCGGTTCCACAGAATTAGAATTAAAAAACATAGAAAAACTAAGTTTTCTGACATGAAATATTGGTTTTAAGATGTATCCAGACTCATCTTTTTAAAATGTTTTTACCTAGCTATTACATCTAATTAGCCGCTCTACTTTCACTAAAAGTTGTGCCTGGAATAAGGAAACAAGTCAACGGTCTGATTGGAGGTGTGTGGAAGTGTCTCCATACGTCTCCTGGATCTGCAGCTATGTCGGAGAGTTTAACAGAACAGAAATAGAGAGGATTAGTGAAGCTCCCGTTTCCTCAGGAATCGTCCTCGTCCTCTCCGGTGGCGTTTTGTGTGTCGTGTAGGAAGGCTTCCTTCTCTGTGGCCATGGGCTCTCCCTTTATCGTGCAGGCTGGCGTGGTCGACACTGCCTCTGCACTGTTGCGAATACCATAGCCAAAGTAGATAAAGAAACCTACAAATGGTGCAGAAGCATTGTGGCAAAGACATTAATTCATTTCCAAAACACAAGTGCAGCAGAGATAACATCTGACATTTTTGGCCAAAAATCCAAAGTACCTAAGACCATCCAGATGGCAAAGCGCACCCAGGTTCCTTTGTCGAGCTGCATCATCAGATAGACGTTGATGAACATACTAATGACTGGGACAAAGGGCAGCAGCGGAACCTGTGAGGAGAGAGTGCGCGTGTTTAACATTTCAACCTCAAATACTGATAAAAGATGCACTCAAAGGCATATAGTAACATGGATCTTATGAATAATGGCTGAGTGGGAAATGTTGCAAGGGAAATCCCTGACAATCAGTTCTAAACAACACTGACAGCGAAGTCATTTCGTTATTTTGTATTTGTGTCTAATAGACTGATGTAAACAAAAATCTTTGAAAGTGGTCTAGTTTTGGGCGAGAACACAGTGACTGGCTGGCGCAAACCGAGCTGCAATGTAACCCAATGGGGCAATTGTGCACCCTCGATTTTTGTCCACTAAAAAGGGATTGTTTTTGCCACTGACAGGCTCTGATTGTTACTAGAAGTGTCTGACAACATTATCGATCTCACGAGGTGGAGGTGGAGTGTAACCAGCCAGCCATAAATCTAAGGTTATTTTAGATTTTCCGTTCATTTTATTAAGGCACGAGTCTGACTGCATTACCATACAGTGACAAATAAGTGATGAAATGTTCACAGGGATTTCACATCTATGCAAGTTGATTTTAATTATGAACTGATATGAACGGATTGCAATCAATTTAAAAATGCATACTATACTTTGTCAATAGTGTGCAGTAATAAGTAAGTTAAGTACATTTGTCAGTAGTGTGCAACAATGTTAAACGACAAATCCGGCACAAAATGGACCTAGGGGTTAATAACACATTACCGAGTACCGAGTCGACCGTTCTCTGGGATATGTTTTCATGCTAATCGACTGTGACCAGTTTTAGCGCAAACCGCTAATTAGCTTATAACGCTAGTCGTCGGGGCAGAGGGTAAAGTAAAAACAAATCACTATTTCTACACCACTAACAAGGCTCAAAATAGCACCACACTTCAACTGTAGCATGACGAGGGTCCCTACATGTACACCCAAGCACTGAGAACTTTGTTCACGTATACAGGCGGGCGCCATCTTGGGAAAACAGTCCGACCAGTCGACCGACGAACTCTAAGCAACGTGAGCTGAACTGTCACTTGAAATCTCCCAAGGTCCGTGGTTTCCCAATGGGTCGATAGGAATTACGTTTGTGAAACGTAATTACATGGAAATGCATGAATTATATCAGTTTGTTAAAATATATGCACGGCGTTCGCCGATCGACTGGTCGGACTGTTTTCCCAAGATGGCGCCCGTCTGTATACGTGAACGGTACTGTCTTTCTAAACTATCTTTTTAATAAACTGTCTGTACACTTACAAAGTTCTCAATGCTTGGGTTTACATGTAGGGACCCTCATTATGCTACCGTGGAAGTGTGGCGCTATTTTGAGCCTTGTTAGTGGTGTAGAAAGATCGATTTCTTTTTACTTTACCCTCTGCCCCGACCACTAGCGTTATAAGCTAATTAGCGTCACTGGTCACATTCGATTAGCATGAAAACAAATCCCAGAGAACGGTCGACTCGGTACACGTGTTATTAACCCCTAGGTTCATTTTGCACCGGATTTGTCCTTTAAGTACATTTGCCAATAGTCGGCAATAATGTTAAGTACACACAATTTGCATTTGTTGGGCAAAAAGATGTGTGGTTGTTAGCAGGATAGGAGCAACACTAAGAGTTTCACAGTTTCACCCCATTCTGACAATGTCATCGTGTACGTGTTGACCAGGGCCTGAAGTTAACTTTTTTGACCACCAGTCACTGTGGCAGGTGGAAATCCACCTGCCACAGTGACTTTTTACCAGCCATTTTTTTTGCCTCATAAAGGTGAAAAACAGGAATTGCTGTGTCTCTATGATCCTTTCCTGTCCTATTGATGGTAGCCTACTCGTGGACATTGCGCCGTCATCACATGCTGTAGGGGTGCCAGCCTTGATAATCCTGCATAGGGGTCACATAGACAGTGAAAGTTGCAAAAAAAGTTTACATTTTTTTTGTATAGTACTTTAAAAATAAAAAAGGAAACTTGTTTTGGGGAGAATAATAATTATTACTATTAATTAATTACTCTGGGCTGAGATTTCCTAGGAACCTTAACAAAAGGCTCAGGATTCTGCAAATGTTGGTATAATATGAAAATGGCTGGTGGATTTAAGACAAAAAATAATAATTTATTGAATGAATCAAATATGAACGTATCTGTCACTGTCAGTGGCTTGTTGATCTTTACATTGTTAGTTAATTTCCTAACCTGGTCTGGGACACACATTCATACGGTTTCATAAAGTACTTATTGGACTTTAACTTATCATTGCACTTACAATAACGAGCGTAGCTGTCCTCAATTTAGGTCATCCTGTACGTCTCATCTCCGTTTTTCCTGCATCCACCGTGTGTGTGTGTGTGCGTGTGTGTGTGTGTGTGTGTGTGTGTGTGTGTGTGTGTGTGTGTGTGTGTGTGTGTGTGTGTGTGTGTGTGTGTGTGAGAGAGAGTGAGTCGCGGGGGGAACTAAGCAGCCCCGCCCGCTGCAGAGAGCCGACAGTATTGAAACAGCAGCTGCTGACTTTAGAGTGAATAAACGTTACAGCGTACATTGATGTTAAAATGTCTACATGTTGGCAGGACGGTCTGAAAGGTTTTGCACGGTCTTTGCTGTACGTTTTGTTGGTAAATGTGAGATGTTCCAGTCACACACATGTCTCGTCTTCATATCAGAAACTAGGAAATGATCAACCCGTTCTCACTCCCGCTTGGTCAGTGGCAGCACGGGGACTGCTGGGATTGTCGAGAGTAATGAAAATGCGATAGGGGGACCCGGCTGTCAATCAATGTCTTCCAGTGATACGGGCCCCTGATTGGACCAGGCCCGTAAGCAACCGCGTACCCTGCTTACCGATAGTTATGCGTCTGAATCACTCAATTCTCATTGGCTACCTGCCAATGTGGTAGGTAGATTGACAGTGTTACCCGCCAATTACAAAATTCACCCGCATTTGGCGGGTGGTCGGGTGTTAATTTCATGCCCTGGTGTTGACTATGAAGGAGTGGGAGAAAGCGCTCTGGTGAAAGAACACACCCTACCTTGAAGGCAAGCTTGGCCTTGCTCTGTGGCTGTCTCCACACAATGAAAGTGACAATCAGACACACGGCCATGATAACACAGAGGACCGACAGCGACCAAGTGGCCAGCCCTCCCTGAACCGCTACCACACTGAAGACGCACACCAAAACACCTGGAGGGAAGAAGAAAACAGCAGGGAGAGGTCATCAGATGATGTGCTGTATCACTTTTTCTCAGAGCTCTGTATAGCCCAAGTCACACATGCACTGCAGATATGAATAATTATGAAATGATGTCCTGATCAGTCGGATCAGAAATCAAAACGGCGTTTACCCTGCCAGCTCTCTAGTAATCTCTGCTTGAACCCACCGTGTAAGAATTCACAGCAAGCTAGTAGGCGTGTTAATGACGTTTAATGAAAACCAAAAGAAAACAAACATCCGAGGGTAAAGGCAGCTACACACCAGGCCGATAATTGGCCGTCGGACAGTCTGGCGAGCTCAGTGACTCGAGTCTGGTCGGTGTGTTCCGTGCCGTCGTCCATTGGAGGAGCTGTCGGCCTTCATTTTAGCCGACCTGACATGCTCAGTCGGAGACAGGGCAGTCGGGACTCACCCGGAAATGGCAAGCGGGATGAGCGTGACCATACTCTCAAAATCTGACGAAAATCTTTTAAACTGACCTTTGTCGATCTGAATTGAAGACAGATTCAGCGACTGCATTGCCTATTTATCGCTTAAAATGTTTTCAGAAACACTTTTCGGTGAACTATTTTAGTACAATATGAGATCGTATTCTGAATGAGTCGCCATTAACGGCCGGTTGAAAAATTCAAAATCCGGAAGACGCAGCCAGACCCACGTTACGCGTTAGTCCAATCAGCTGCCGGTTTTAATTTTTTGGGCGACAATACAGATTAGCGCCACCTGCTATTATGGAGACGTATTACGTCTCGTCGCTTTGGTGTGTTCCGAGGCATTTTTTTTTTTACCAACTCGGGGAGACTGATCAGTCCAACTGCCTTTTCTGCCAAAAGTCAGCCGTCTGTTTTTTTCGACGTTTTTTACACACGTTTGTTTTTGATTTTTCCGACGTTTTAAATTGTAAAATTTTTCTTCTACACATTTTCAGCACTTATTTCTACGTCCCATATTTTCTGATATAAAACAAAAATTGAAAACGGGTCAATGTGACCCAAAGTCAACACAAGGGTTTCAGGGGAGATTCAGGAACTTCTATCGGTAAGGGACGTATCAAAATTGTCAGACAAATTGAGGAATGGTAAGAGACTCAGTTGTTTACGACCAAATTATGAACGGCTCTGTGACGAAGTGTAATCCACGCCACGTCCTGTCTGCTGCACGCTCTAGCCAGGCGCCACCCCTCATCTAAACCAAATGGAGTAATTCCAGTTAAGTGAGAATGCATCTGACACGGACAATCACCCGTTGTGTGCTGCATGTCTGGAAACTTGAATTCCTCGGACATTGTCCGCAGTCCATATGTGAAAACGGCTTATGTGTCTCACCAAGTATGCTGGTGCAAATGTTGACGGCAAACCCAGACAGAGGGGACGGATCTGTGTTCGAAGGGAAAAGTAGATTCTTGAAGGTGAAGCGATCCTCTGGTTGTGGTAGTATGTCAGTGTTCCCATCGTTATAAGACTCATAATCCTGAGTGTTGGCCATCTCGTAGGCCACACTGGGCTGTTCAGGCTGGTACCTTCAGACGGCAAAACAGACAGTCAAAACCAGACTCGCAGAACTCCCAAAACTGCTGTTTACTAAGGCTGAGGGCACACCACAAGATTTTCTTGAGATCCTAACCAAGTCTAAAAACACGCTGTATCACAAGTGAATATGCTACAAGTGATTAGGATGATTTATTACTGTAATCCAATATGCACAAAATACATAAAAAAGCTTGATAAACTCTCAGTAGCTATTCTCATCCTCAAAGATCAAACAATCATGTATTTGAAGACTGCATGTTTTATATCATAAGGCAGATTAGATCATCTGGGTCATCCAGTATCAAAAGAAAAGTGAATCTGTGAGCCATGCATGCACACACGCACAAGGGATTTCCTTCCCAATGAGAAGGCGTACAGATATGTTGTTATTGAGGTAGGGTAATCCTCTAGAGCCCTGTCAACCTTAGACTGGACATGCAAACTGAGAGACGGAGATTACCTGAGGACCAGCACGCAGGCAGCCACCAGAGTATAGGCCAGCAAAGTGCCAATGGACATGAGGTCAACCAGGTCCTTCAAGTCAAACAGGAAAGCCATCACAGCTGCAGGCCACACGGGAGAAAAAACGTCAGCACGATAGATTTCTACAAACTAATCCAAAAGGTTCAAAAACAACCCACGTTCACCACAATTAAAGGTCCTATGACATGCTGCTTTTTGGATGCTTTTATATCGGCCTTAGTGCAGGGACGTCACTAGGATTGAAAGACAGGGGGGGGCTTAAAACTTTCCCTTGCAAAATCTTACTTACAAACTCTAAAGTTAGCTTTTAGATACATCAAAGCTGCATGGGGGGATACTTAGGCCAGACTGTGCTCCTGCTGAGTTCTTCTTTAGGCTAAAAGACTTTGCTGACCGCTGTCTATCTGCCTATATGTGTTGACCTTGCACTTTGAGCTCCTTGCACATTTTTTTCCAATGTGGGTTACACTGCAAATGGCTAATAAAGTGAATCTGAATCTGCCCGTGTAAATGTGTGGTAAAGTAATACCATACCTAATTCCTGTCTCTATTAGATAAGTTGCAGGTCAAAATAAGACTATTTAATTACTAGGGGTGTAACGATACACGTATTCGTATTGAACCGTTCGGTATGAGGCTTTCGGTTAGGTGCGCATTACAAACCGAACGATTTGTTGGACTAATCCTATTTAATTTTTTTTTTTTTAAAGAGCTTAAATTGTGTGAAATATAATGTATAATGGCAACAAGGCAGCCCAAATGACGAAACAGGCAACATGCTATCTGCCCTTCCCACTCCTAAAGAAAAACACACTACTCCAGTCAGGCATGATACGCTGAACTAGCTCGTTGCAATATGGTTGACAAGGATTTAAAGTATGTCTGAATTTAATAACCTGACGGTGAGATGAATAAAAGTTCTAGTATGTATGTATGCATGCTCATATATAGCCTAGTCTAAATTTAGGCAACATCTACATACTTTAATTATAACTTTAATTTATTACAGCAAAGGAATGCAGAAAGTTAAGTTGGTCAGAATCAAGCATATATAATAAATATCATGAAATAATTTAGTTTAGTCTCTCTCTCTCTCTCTCCTAAAATGTCTTCCAGTATCCATTTGTTCAATGAATTGAAGGATATACTGGTACAATAGCATCAACAGTGACACTATGATATTTAGGGAGTGATATTGTTTTTAATACTATAGAGAAAGCAGACTATATTAATGGTAAAGAATAGAGAGCGGATACCTTACCAGGCGAGCTATTTCTTGTATTTCACTCGTTTACACTAGCTAATGTTTTCTATAGCCAACTAAAATATTCCTTTATCTTTACCTCAAGTAAATGTAGCTAAAGTGAAGCAAGTAAAAGTCATTAACAAGTTACAATTTCACTCTGTATGACTCACTGTGTTTGCAGTAGCAAGTCTAGACCAAAGATTTGCGACGAGACGAGATAAATCCTGCAGCTACTTGCAACTAGTCTGTACACTGTCTTTATTTTCTGAGCTCACTAGATGGCGCTCTCTGTTCAACAAAGGGTAGAAAAAACACTGAATTGCCATTCCTTTAACCTTTTTCTTTGAACAGAGAGCGCCATCTAGTGAGCTCAGAAAATAAAGACAGTGGTTTGGGAAGCTTCATTTGACCATCACTAGTTGTAACCCAGCGGTCTGCAGCGTTCTGAAAGCTGCCAGCTTAAACCAATGAGAAGAGACAAGACGGTGTATCATCTTCATAGCCATGGACTCTTTGTACTTCTGTCTAACTTTCGACTTTCCGGCTTTTTTGTAGCTGGATATATTTTTTGTTGTTTGAGTGATAAATCAGCGAAAACATTTTCTCTGATTTACTGCTTTGTTTTAATGCTGCCTGGCGCTCTCTCTCTCTTCAGTAACTCTCTACCTCGCTCGTTCACATACCGTTACCGTGCAAGCAGCCGCTCGTAAGCCTCTCTCTAAAACACTGCCATTTTGACCAGTTGACAGTTCGTGAAATAAAAAAAACAGATTGCAGTGCACGACGACACCAACAGATGAATGGTGAAGGAAGATCGATTCCACGTAGTGAGTGATACAGAGTGCACTGTAAAGAAAAAAAAATAATCAAATTTTTCTTATTATTTGGGGGGGGGGCTTAGGAACATTTTGGGGTAGCTTCAGCCCCCCTAAAATAGGCCTAACAACGTCCCTGCCTTAGTGGTCCCCTAATACTGTATCTGAAGTCTCTTTTATATAGGCCTTAGTGGTCCCCTAATACTGTATCTGAAGTCTCTTTTATATAGGCCTTAGTGGTCCCCTTATACTGTATATTAAGTCTCTTTTATATAGACCTTAGTGGTCCCCTAATACTGTATCTGAAGTCTATTTTATATAGACCTTAGTGGTCCCCTAATACTGTATCTGAAGTCTCTTTTATATAGGCCTTAGTGGTCCCCTAATACTGTATCTGAAGTCTCTTTTATATAGGCCTTAGTGGTCCCCTAATACTGTATCTGAAGTCTCTTTTATATAGACCTTAGTGGTCCCATAATACTGTATCTGAAGTCTCTTTTATATAGGCCTTAGTGGTCCCATAATATTGTATCTGAAGTCTCTTTTATATAGGCCTTAGTGGTCCCCTAATACTGTATCTGAAGTCTCTTTGCCGAAATTCAGCCTTGGTGCAGAATTACAGCCACTAGAGAGCAGACCATCGCGAGCCATAGCAAAGATAATGCGTGGGAGTGGAAACATGGAGCCGAGGAGACTACGCCAAAGATGAAGGAAGAAAGAGGAGGAGGCAGAGATTTTTAACTTAAAAGAATTTGTTTGGGAACTCTGGTTGCACGCAAGGCCTCAACTGCAGCCATTCTCAACCCGGCATCCTGATTAACAACCCAGGATGCTGTACACAAGGATGGTCCTGTGTCGGCTTTGTACATAGCAATAGTTGAAGAAGAAGTTGCTGGGCTACCCTAATGCTGTATGACCATCTTGGTTATGGCTGCACAATTAATAGAATTTTAAATCGTGATCACGATTTGGGCTTCCCACAATTAAATGAACATTACCGCCTGCAATATTGATACTTAAAATGCGTGCTCCGCTCATAGTAAACTCCGCTGCATATCGGATTCAGCGCTTCATAGACTGACAGCCAGCAACCAGGGGGCATTTGAGATGTTTTTGCTTCATTTTTGGTGAGCAGTCATGCGCGCACCCTGCAGCGACAGCCTGTGAAAAACTTTCCTGACCAGTGTAACCTTGTTTTAACTATATTTTAAGTCACAACATGAAAGTGAAAGCAGTGCTCTGTTGATTTAATTTTGGTCAAATTTTATATTTATATTTATATATATATATATATATATATATATATATATATATATATATATATATATATATATATATATATCTTCTAGGAGAGTGTCTTAATTTGATGCAAAAATGGTGTACATTAGCAGGATTGTAGCTCAACATGGATGGAAAGTAGGGATGGGCGATAGAGACGATATGCAATATAAACGATACAAAATTGGCCTACGATAGAGATTTTAATTATATTGCACTATCGCGATAATTCATGTTGATGTTGTCCAACCGCGAAATTTAGAGCCACGAACTGCAACCGGCTGCAACGTGTCATCGTCATCTTCATGGCTGAAAGCGAAACAAGGAGCTGGTGAAAAAGATCGGTGCAACATCCATTATTTGGACTTGGTTTGGATTTAAGCCGCTACAACGGACCTGTGGTGGAGCCGTACCACGGAGCCTTTCACCAGCCTGACCATTCACTATAGAACGGACGATTGGAATCTTGGCAGCCGGTGTTTGCAGACGTCGTACTTCCCCGCTGAACATACGGCCGTGTGTGTGTGTGTGTGTGCGCATTCGTGCCTGTGTGTGCAGCGGCGGAGTGGAACCAAAAAATGTACCGGGAAGTTTACGTCCCGCACCGTACTGGTTGAGCAGAGGCTGCATAGTTTGACCAGCAGGCAGCGGAGCCAGGCCGCCGGATGGTGTTGCTAACAACTTGCAATGTGTGTGTGTGTGTGTGTGTGTGTGCGTGTGCTCAAATGCGTTACATTAGGTTGCAGGTAAGAAACTTTATTTAAAGTATCTGTGCATCTTTGCCTAATACTGAAAGTATTTTCAGTAGTGTCTGTTCCTTAACTAAACAGACACCAGTTTGTCCTGTTCTCTGCATCTTGGGTGGCATTTAAGAACCAAGGACTTAAACTAACTAAGTGTAGAGGCTTTTAGAATAGTTTCCACTAAAGAGAAGACACCCAAAACTTTAAGCTTTTTCTTTGTCAAAGTCTCTGCAACTAGTGTACTTGAATTTTATTTATCTGCAACATTATGTTGTATAATTACAGTTTTGAACAATATATGTTCTCAAAATACATACTACACATTTCTTTCTCTTTAAAAAAAAATAAATACATTTAGCAGTTTGGTTTTCCTTAGGGTCTATGCAACCTGGTCTGAAATGGTTCTATTATAATTTATATATCGCGATATATATCGTTATCGCAAGAGGCTGCTATGTATATCGCAATATGGATTTTAGGCCATATCGCCCATCCCTAATGGAAAGCAGTTCTCTGTTTATTTAAATGTGAAAGTGCAATTAAAATATTTTGTCCCTAAAATCAATGAATAATCGTGATCTCAATGTTGATCAAAATAATCGTGATTATCAATTTGGCCATGATCGTGCAGCCCTAATCTTGGCTTTGGTTGAGTGTTTGTGTTGAGGCCGTGTTCACCAAGAGCATCTTGTAGGGTTATATAGTGATGGGAACCCCAACCAGTTAGGAGGTTTAGGTCAGGACCTCACCTGCCACAACACCAGATGTTACTGTAGCTGTTAGAGGGGTTTTGGTTCGTGGGCTGATGCTGGCCAAACATTTGAAGAGCAAGCCATCTTCTGCCATGGCCCAGATCACTCTGGGCATTGGGAACATGGAACCTAGTAAACTAGTATGGGAGAGAGAGAAGAAGCATGCCGTGCAAGTGAATGCACAGTTAGATAATAGAACAGGGGACTGTTGCCACAAAGTTGGAAGCACACTTCTCTTTAAAATGGATTTAGATTTCCCATAACTGGAACTGAGGGGCCCAAACCATGGAAACAGCCCCAGACCAAGACCAAGAGTACATAAAAATAGGACAGGGGCGTCCACATACTAGGGGTGTAAATCACAACTTGTTTTGGACAACAATATGACATTTGCTGATATCACAAAGTCTGCCACACTGCGATTGATTCGATTACATTCAATTCAGGGGCCTGCGTTCGATACGAGACCATATCATAAGTCCATTTAACACAGTTTTGTTACATTTATATCACCTCGCAAAAAGAAACTAAAATATGATTTGACAATGTTATCACAGAGCGCTTTCAGACATTCAAATAAAACACAATATTCTTTTTAATGAGAAGATTAAATATAAAAGGTGGGAGTTTAAAAGAAAAGGCGCATCTTAAAGATGATGACACGTATCGGTATGTATTCAACACACAGTGAGTAACAGAACGTAAACAGAAACTTTGTTTGTTTAGAACAATGTTTCATAAACTTTTTACAGTCCCGTACCCCTTCAGCCTCCTGCTACATACCCCCAGCCCCCATACGATTAGGATTGTCTTTTTTTTTTCTCCGAGTACCCGCTGCGTCACTTCACATACCCCTGGGGGTGCACGTACCCTAGTTTGAGAACCAATGGTTTAGAAGAAAACTCCATGGGGCACCTTTAAAGGGATGGTTCGGAGTAATTTTACCCGAGGGTTCTTTGCACCATCACCTCGAGCCAAACAACCCCCCATAAGCTGCGCTGCTAGCTAGCTCTCCGATTCTCCTCCAGGAGTTGTAGCTCCACCTCGAATAAGTGACCAAATAACGCCAACATGTTCCTATTTACATGTTGTGATTTGTATCGTCACAGCGTGTACAAATAACAAGGTCACAGGAGACCCAGCCATCTTCTAACCCTATACATACTGGGAACTATATTCTCAGAAAAGCGAAGCACTGCTACTCTGTCCGGTGCTTCTCAGGTGCTGCGAGCAAATCACTCCACCCAAGTAGCAGAGAGTAGCAGTGCTTCGCCTTTCTGAGAATATAGTGTAAATGTAAATAGGAACATGTTGGCGTTATTTTGTCACTTATTCGGAGCAGAAGGCTAGTTGGAACCAATTACCTTCAGGATCTGTGCTAGGCTAAGCTACTGGTGGAGCCGTCGGAAAGAGCTACAACGCGCACGGAGATGAGAAGGGTATGTATGGACCTATCTAACTCTGGGGGATACGGTGAATAAGCTAAAGTCCCAATAAGTTGCCGTGTTCCTTTAAGTTCTGAATTAAACAAAAGAGGATTTTTTTTAAAATTCTATATTCAGTGTACTGCACGTGAAGTATTACAGTCCTTCCAGAAAAATGTGGAGTTTTTTTGTGATTGTTGCGGGCAAAAATCCTTGATTATGCGGCACGTTTTCTTAAAAAATGCGATGGAATATGCGGGATATTTATGCAGTTTTATGCAATAAAATTGCGGGAACTTGCAAAAATTGTGGTTTCATCATGGCTTCATCGCGGGGTCTGCAGCTTTTCGATGATGTTCACGTCGCGTAATTATGTCACTTCATAACGTTCCCATGGCAACAGGGGAAATGGCTGCTCTTGTGTGAAATAAACGCAACATTTTTCAACTTTCTGCTAAGATATATGTGACTTTTTTGCAGCTAAAATGCGGGGATTATGAAATCACGCAAGCCCCGCATATTTTGCGCGGAAATCGGCAATTTATGCGGCGAAAGTGCGGCGTATTTGAAAAAATGCGGCCCCCGCATAAATAAGCGGACTTTGGCTGATTATGCATTGAATTATGCGATCGCATAATCGCGTTTTTCTGGAGGGACTGGTATTAATTCCTAAAAAAAAAAAAGAAAAAAAAAAAAAAAAAGCATGCAGACATTTACAAGTACTCCACACCTTGTCATGCTGAGCGGCAGTAGGACCGTAGGAGAGTCTTACCTGGTCGACAGGGCACATAAAGAGCCAATGGCCACGGCATACGTGGCTCCCTCCCAGCCCACATACTTAAAGGCCACTGGCAGTGGGCTGTTCTTATCCAGCAAGTAGTAGGGCATCATCATAGTGAGGGCTGCGGACACGCCAAAGTATGCCACAAAACAGATGAGGAGTGAGGCCACGATCCCGATGGGAATGGCCCTCTGAGGATTCTTCACTTCTTCTCCTAGGGTAGGAAACAGACCGGGACACGTGAGAGGGATAGGGGCCCACGAAGTGTTGCTCATCAAATTTACTGCATTTCCTCTCACCTGTCGTGGCAATGCAGTCAAAACCTACGAAGGCATAAAAACAGGTGGCAGCACCAGAGAGGACTCCGGTCCAGCCAAAAGGCATGAAGCCGCCTTCACCGAGACTTTCTTCTGAAGGTAAGGAGTCAGACATACTGGAAGGAAAAAGAAGAGAACATTCGCTTACTTGAAACACACCAAGTAGGGCTGGGCAATACATCGATAATATATCAATCGTGATATGAGACTAGATATCGTCTTAGATTTTGGATATGGTAATATCGTAAATATGACAAGTGTTGTCTTTTCCTGGTTTTAAAGGCTGCATTACAGTAAAGTGATGTCATTTTCTGAACTTACCAGACTGTTGAAGCCGTTTGATTATTTGCCTTTACCCTTTTACTCATTATATCCACATTACTGATGATTATTCATCACAAATGTCATTGTGTAAATATTTAGTGAATGCAGCAATTGTCGATATCATATCGGCGATTTGTAACATCGATATCGAGGTATTCGGTCAAAAATATCGTGCTATTTGATTTTCTTCATATTGCCCAGCCCTAGTATACCATTAGGCACGTTGTATATTTTGGGAATAAGCTCTTCATGTCACCCACTTAAGGCTGGAGTTGCTGGTGCCATTGAGGATTTCTTCAGGGTTCAAGTTCCAGTTTTTCAGGTTTCCTTTGACGAAGCCAGAGATGGTCATGAAAAGCAGCACCAGCACATTGATGCAGGTGAACACTTTATTTACCATCGCTGACTCCTTCACTCCAAATGCAAGCAGTCCTGCAAGCAGTTAAAAAAAGACAATGTGAGAGATGAACATGTCAAAAAGAAAAAAGATAGAACATGAGGCAGAGAGAGACAGAGACAGAGAGAGAGAGAGACAGAGAAAGAGAGAGCGAGAGAGAGATCCAAGCTGCTCCTCACCTGTCAGAGTTATTATGATGAAGACAGCGAATATGTCTGGATACTCTGCCAGGAGGCCCGGGGCCTTCATGGTCATGTAACGTCTGCAGAAATCCTCAATGTGCTTTCCAATCAGCTCATCAAAGGTTGCGCTCCATGCTCTGGCCACACTCGACGTTCCTGTGTGGAGGGTAAGTATTCATGTAAACTCAACAATATCTGGTGTAGAACTGGGCAATATGGAGGAAATCAAATATCACAATACTTTTGACCAGATACATCAATATCGAGACGATATTGTAGGGTTGACTATTGGCACTTTCACAAAATATTAACACTATGAGATGTTTGATAAATAATCATCAATAATGTGGATATAAGGACTAAGTGGGTTTTTCCTGCACAGAGGATTTTTTGGCGCCCCTCAAAGAGGTTTTAGCCAGCTCCAAAGGAAAATCACCAGCACCAAAATGATAACAATTGAGAATAAAAATAGCATTTTTAAATGTGTTTAAGAGCAATTTACTAAACAACTGTTGAACATAAACTTTAATATGAGAGCTAATCTCAGTTTTAGCTCCAGAGTCGGGCTGTACAGGACTTTATTTTAATAATATTGTTTTTTTTTAACCAATTTTGTTAATTGGGGTTTCATGTACTCAAGCATAAGATACATTTCTTTATCAAAGTGTCAGAAATAACAGCATAATGCATAGATTTCTGTCAAATAAGGTAACAAAATGTAAGACAATGTCTAGCCTCATCTATCGATATACGTAACATCGATATATTGCCCAGCCCTAATCTGGTTCAATCTAAAAACGGTGTGCAACGTTTTGCTACGGTTTCCTGGTTGAACGACAGGTTTCCTCAGAACGGGGTGGAACAGTGTGCAGCGGCTTTGAGTTATGTTTTCTCTCTTTTGGTGGGAGTGTCTCTCGTTTATTGGCTGTGTCACAGGTGATACCCAATCAGCAAAGACGTGTCTGTAAACTCGTAGTAATAAAAAGGCAGAGCGCTTGCGCACACAACAGGTACAGTGAGGAAAATAAGTATTTGAACACCCTGCTATTTTGCAGGTTCTCCCACTTGGAAATCATGGAGGGGTCTGAAATTGTCATCGTAGGTGCATGTCCACTGTAAGAGACATAATCTAAAAACAAAAATCCAGAAATCACAATGTATGATTTTTTAACTATTTATTTGTATGATACAGCTGCAAATAAGTATTTCAACACCTGTCTATCAGCTAGAATTCTGACCCTCAAAGACCTGTTAGTCTGCCTTTAAAATGTCCACCTCCACTCCATTTATTATCCTAAATTAGATGCACTTGTTTGAGGTCGTTAGCTGCATAAAGACACCTGTCCACCCCATACAATCAGTAAGAATCCAACTACTAACATGGCCAAGACCAAAGAGCTGTCCAAAGACACTAGAGACAAAATTGTACACCTCCACAAGGCTGGAAAGGGCTACGGGGAAATTGCCAAGCAGCTTGGTGAAAAAAGGTCCACTGTTGGAGCAATCATTAGAAAATGGAAGAAGCTAAACATGACTGTCAATCTCCCTCGGACTGGGGGTCCATGCAAGATCTCACCTCGTGGGGTCTCAATGATCCTAAGAAAGGTGAGAAATCAGCCCAGGACTACACGGGAGGAGCTGGTCAATGACCTGAAAAGAGCTGGGACCACCGTTTCCAAGGTTACTGTTGGTAATACACTAAGACGTCATGGTTTGAAATCATCCATGGCACGGAAGGTTCCCCTGCTTAAACCAGCACATGTCAAGGCCCGTCTTAAGTTTGCCAATGACCATTTGGATGATCCAGAGGAGTCATGGGAGAAAGTCATGTGGTCAGATGAGACCAAAATAGAACTTTTTGGTCATAATTCCACTAACCGTGTTTGGAGGAAGAAGAATGATGAGTACCATCCCAAGAACACCATCCCTACTGTGAAGCATGGGGGTGGTAGCATCATGCTTTGGGGGTGTTTTTCTGCACATGGGACAGGGCGACTGCACTGTATTAAGGAGAGGATGACCGGGGCCATGTATTGCGAGATTTTGGGGAACAACCTCCTTCCCTCAGTTAGAGCATTGAAGATGGGTCGAGGCTGGGTCTTCCAACATGACAATGACCCGAAGCACACAGCCAGGATAACCAAGGAGTGGTTCTGTAAGAAGCATATCAAGGTTCTGGCGTGGACTAGCCAGTCTCCAGACCTAAACCCAATAGAGAATCTTTGGAGGGAGCTCAAACTCCGTGTTTCTCAGCGACAGCCCAGAAACCTGACTGATCTAGAGAAGATCTGTGTGGAGGAGTGGGCCAAACTCCCTCCTGCAGTGTGTGCAAACCTGGTGAAAAACTACAGGAAACGTTTGACCTCTGTAATTGCAAACAAAGGCTACTGTACCAAATATTAAATTGTTCAAATACTTATTTGCAGCTGTATCATACAAATAAATAGTTAAAAAATCATACATTGTGATTTCTGGATTTTTGTTTTTAGATTATGTCTCTCACAGTGGACATGCACCTACGATGACAATTTCAGACCCCTCCATGATTTCCAAGTGGGAGAACCTGCAAAATAGCAGGGTGTTCAAATACTTATTTTCCTCACTGTATGTTGGTACGTGTTGTTGCTAGGTTTTTGGTCGGGGCTGAACGTGGCCATGGTGTAGCAGAAGCCAACTCCTTTCCTTCCTTCTTTTAAAAAAAGGTCCAATGTGTGGGAATTTCTCCCATCTAGCGTAGCATATATCGCAATCAACGCTCTCGCGCCACGCAGTTCAAAGTACGTATTACAGCTACGGTAGCCATTCAGCGTCTCTTTCGATCCCCTTTTCCTTCGTCGGGTCTTTCCACCTTCGAAGGCTGCTCCAAAGTTCGCTCTTTTTTTTTTATGACGACACCGGTCTCTTGCTCTTTTCAATATCCTTTTTCTTTTTCTGGACGAAGAAGAAGACTCCTGTTCCTGAAATTTGGATTTTGAATACGTTTGGTCCTCCACGTTTCCTTCTTCAAACTTGCCGGGAAGCGACGATACCCGTTAGCAGCACCTGTGAGTTTATTATGTGACAGTGAAAACGCGAATTGGCGGAGCAGTATGTCCTGTATGTCCCTTAACGGCTAACGTATTTCAAGATGGAGCATGAATATGGAGCGTCTACCCCGGTTCATGCGAATGCAAATGTAAAATGTCAAGCCAAAAGGAATACTTGGAATTGATGGTGGAGTTTGTGAACGGGCAACACAGATTTTGATAATGAACAACTAAAAACTTCACATACCGGACCTTCGAAGTGTCTTACCGATAACATAAGCGAGGATGAGGTTCCAGCCTGTGATGAAGGCCCACAGCTCCCCAACCGTCACATAGCTGTAGAGGTAGGCCGAGCCAGTTTTGGGGACGCGGGCTCCGAACTCGGCGTAGCACAGTCCGGCCAGGACTGAAGCCAGGGCAGCTATGAGGAAGGAGAGGACGATGGCAGGTCCAGCGCTGTCCCGGGCCACAGCGCCGGCGAGCACGTACACTCCGGCACCCAGCGTGCTGCCGACACCCAGGGCCACCAGGTCAAACGTGTTGAGGCACCGAGACAGGCGCGAGTCGTCCGCGTTGCAGTCCACAACCTTCACCCGGAGGAGCTGCTTCCCAATGTCCTTCAATGTGGCCAGCATCATCCCGCCTGGCACCAAAAGCTCCGCACAAGATTATTTACCTGTGGACAAGACAAGACAGGGATGGCAGAGCATTGAGATTAACTATGCAATTAAAAACAGACGAGAGAAAAGGAATAGAAAAGGACGATGTGCTGTTCCAGTCCCTGATCAACTAACTCTTTGTTCCTTGTGCTTCCCATGTTGTTGTAGGGCTGGGCGATACGGAGAATATCAAATATCACGATATTTTTGACAAAATACCTCGATATCGATACCACAACGATATTGTGGTGTTGACTATTGGTGCTTTCACAAACTATTTACACAATGAGATTTTTGATAGATAATCATCAGTAATGTGGACATAATGTCTGAGTGGGTGAAGGCAAATAATAGAACAGCTAGAACGGTCTGGTAAGTTCAGAAAATGACATCACTTTACTGTAATGCAGCCTTTAAAACCAGGAAAAGACAACACTTATGCCATATCACGATATTACGATAACCAAAATCTAAGACGATATCTAGTCTCATATCACAATATCGATATAATATTGATATATTGCCCAGCTCCATGTTGTTGTGTTTTTTCGGGGTGGGGGGGAGAGACAAAAGATTTTTACACATTGGCATTAAGAGTATAGACACACCCAAATTCCTTTGCTTAATCTACTTGCCTTCTGTGTTCAGTGAGGGAGGATATTGCTATGAAGATTTGTACGGTAGCACAAAACAAAATGAGAACATTACTATTTGTTTACTTTTGCATTGATTAATACAAATAAACTAATGATTACAGACGTATAAATTAGACACAGCTGTTGCTCCCCCACCCCCCCCGTATATTTACAGTAACGACACACCTCAAATTGCCATTAGGTTTGTACGGTGTCACAAAACAAAAAGACAACATTACTACATTTGCATCATGATGGGCATTAACCTAATGGATTCTTGATTTTGGATGTCTACATCTGTGTATGTACTTTGGTTGTGGTTTTTATATACGCCGGTACAGGTTTCTACCACATCATCGTGTGTATTTTTGTATTTCTTCAATTTTTTTTTTAATGTTCTGTGAAATAAATAAACTAAATGTAGGTTTGTGTAACTGTAACTATGTGAATGTGATCAGGGCGTTTCTGCACAAGAGAGGCTTTCTTTCAGTGAACCTTCCTTTAATTAATGAAGGCTTAAAATAATAATAATAATAAACAAGTGTGCTGGTCCTTGCAGCGAAAATGTGACTCCATTCGTGTCAGCGACACGCAATCTAAATTCAATCAACATGAGTCACAGATTACACAACAGGCTGCATTGGGACACACAGGAAATTAACTTACACAGAGGACTTTGAGTTCTTCCTACCAACAGCGGACTTCTTAAGTGTAAAGAGAGCATGCAAATGTACTGTGTAAGGGGAGAGAATATTAAGTTTGGAGCTATGGGTCTGCACAATCAAATGTGTCCCATAATTCTTTGTGCCTTGTCAGTCCCAAAAAAATAAATGCATTAAAAAAAAAAAAAGAAAGAAAGAAAAAAAAGTGTTTTAACCCTTGTGTTGTCTTCCGGTCGGCTATGAACTTGTTCAACTGGGTCAAATTGAAAATGAACACTTTTTTTTAATGCTCCCCCCCCCCCCACTACCATTCTTAATTAAACCACTAATACAAACTTCTACTAGCTATACACTTATTCTTGGAATTCTTGTTCAATTAACCTTATTTAAATGAAATTATTTCTAATTTATGAGATAAAAAAAGCAGAAATGATGATTTATTTTGAGAAATATTTAAAATCAGAGGATGATGAGTGGATCACAGACTGGTCTGTCAAAGTTTAGTCAGGATACAGTTTTGAAACCATTTAAAAAAAATTCAAATGCTATGAAATTGACCAAAAGACCCAAAATTCTATATGAGTAAGTAGTAAACTGATCATTCATTTCTGATATAGAAACTTTTGAAAACGGGTCAAATAAAACCCAAGGACAACATGAGGGTTAACACTTGACATAAAAGATCACTGAGAAAGAGCTCAGATGAGTTGGTACAGTACATACTAATAGCTTACAACATACAGTACTATTAGCATTGACTAGAACGCAATATGAGTCCTACAAGCTGTACATTTGCAAGGTTTTATCTTAATACACTGTCAAACTACTGAAAATATACTATACGTTTAAATTTGAAGATCCAAATGCTGCTCACTCTCATTTTGTTGTCTTTCATATTGTTTGTTGAAAATGACTTGAGTGAAGAACGAATTTGCATACTAACATTGGACATCAAATCAAATTGTTATGGTCTAACACAGCTTCTCATTGGACATACACTAGTGTGCATTACACTCCAAATTGTAGATGAACAACATCTCCTTCAGATACTGCAATGTGAAATCATGCAATATCAGTCAACATTAAACACTTTTTTGATCTCACCTTGTCTGATAACAAAACAGAAAGAAAGCTGTTGATCTGAGAACCAGTTTCAAAGCTTCTTCTGAAAACAGCAGAGCAGAGCGTCAGGTAAAGATCTGACCAACAATGCAGGCAAGTACTCACTTTCACAGCGCAAACGCAAAACAGGCTCTTCTGCCTTTACTGATCTACACTTTCTACAGTAAATCCGCTCAACCACTGTGTCCAGAGTGCAGCCGCAGACTCTTTCCCAATCAGCTGAGGATGAATGGAGCGGAGAGAGAGGAGGACGTGTACAAGTGCTGCTTTGACACGTGACAAAGACGCCTCATAGTGTAGCAAACCATTCAGGTGTCTGGCTCACAAATAGAACAGTGACACTTCACATGGCCTCCGGGATCTCAAGACACTCTGAGCAGCTGCGACCACAGCCATATTCCTCTCGGTCAAGACCAACTGACCCAACAGGCTCTACTCATTACAGTCAAGTCATGAGCACTAGACAAATATCACTCCTCGAGTTTACTCTTTTACCTTCTCACAGCAGAAACACACTCGTTTCACGTAGAAGAAATTCTGATTTTAAATTTGGAATTACATAACATCACTTAATATCAACAAAATATCATATATTTCCCTTTTACTGTGGGGGGAGGGAAATGTCTGTTACGTGCAATATGTTTTTACTAGTGCTGTCTGTTAAACGCGTTATTAATGGCGTCAATTTTTTTATCGCGAGATTAACGTTCTTTTTGGCATAGCAACCTTTGTAGTTTTTTTCACATGGTGTTGCAACAACTAGTAAGGTTAGAAAAACTACAACACCACACCGGATCTAGCTAGACCGGAAACAACGCCGCAGACGTGCCTGTTGGGCTTGCGAGCCGGCCAAAGAGTAGTAGGCTAACATTACATTTTGAGTGGATGGCGAGCGTGAGACGCCGAAATGGATGCCAATAAGATTCTGAATGGAAAGTTTACTTTTAAAAAGTGGTCAAATGGTTCCATTGACAAGACCAAAGTATTCTGTGTGTTTTGTCGTTGTGAACTGAGCTATCATCGCAGCACGTCCAGTCTGAAATACCACTTGATGGCCAAGCACACAGCTGATGGCAATTCTCCGCCCCCTCGTCAAAGCCAGGCGACAAAAGCACAAAGCAAGCCGATCCACTTTTGATAAGAATTGTTTGTTTATATGCAGGGTGGGAAATTAGCACCCATCACCAGTGGCTGGTGGCGGGTACTTTTTCAAAGTGGCGGGTGACTTTGCCTTGTATACCAGCCACAGTTGCGGGTGGATTGTAAAACATTCCTTGTAACGGATTGGACAGCTTTTGTCAAAGAATGCTGTTGCTAAGAAACCATGCGTTACGTTACTGCTAATGAATGCCCAACATTTCCGGATTTTCCTGCTTCATAATAAAAACATTCAAATACCAAAATAACGGAGGACTTTTAAAGAACTTATAGGAAATTAAACTGTTCACAGCCGGGGCTTTGACCACGCATATTTCCGTTAACTCCAGACTTTTGTCGAGTAGTTTTCAGCGCTAGTCCGTGACACCATGTAGCCGAGCTGAGGTACAGACGAAAAAATTATCGATTAAAAACATGCGGCGACATAATCCCGGTGTTAGGAGGCCCGCCGCGGAGTCAGCATTAGCTTTGAATGTACAAACTGTTGACGGCGAAGTAAAGAAAAAGAGAAGGTAGCCTACTTTTCAAACAAGTGGCACATTGACAAAACGTACAGAGAAAGACCGTGCAAAACATTTCAGACCGTCCTGCCGACCTGTATTAAACATCAATGTATGCTGTAGCGATTTTTCAGACGCTGAAAGCTGCTACTGTTTTAATCCTGTCGGCTCTCTGCTGCTCATTTCCACACACACCCACGGTGGATGCAGGAAAAAACGGAGATGAGACGTACACGATGACCTAAATTGTGGACAGCTACGGTCGTTATTCTAAGTGCAATGATAAGTTAAAGCATGATCAATCAAACCGCATGAATGTGTGTCCCAGCCCAGGTTAGGAAATTAACTAACAATGTAAAGATCAACAAGCCACTGACAGAAATGTTCAAATTTGATTCATTCAATAAATTATAATTTTTTGTCTTAAATCCACCATCCATTTTCATGTTATACCATTTGCAGCATCCTGAGCCTTGTTGGAAAGGTTACTAGGAAAACCCAGCCCAGAGTAGTTTTATTCTCCCCAAAATAAGTTTACTTTTTATTTTTAAAGAACTATACAAAAAAGAAACTTTCACTGTCTCTCGCAACTTCATTGCAACAAAAATACGAAAGACATCGCAACTTTTATCGAAATTTTTTTACAAAAGCTCCCGCAAAATCAGGCATTTTGTGTTGCAACAATCTCAAAAAAAGGCCGCGAAATCCTGGAGGGACTGATTAATGCTATGTTACTAAGAGATGAGTCAATATTTTTTTTGTTCATTAAACATGTAGGCCTACAATTACTGTAGAATATGACCAAACATTACCATGGTCTCGCAGGCTTTTTTCACATCACTTTTTATTTGCCTATTGTGACGACCCTTCCCAATCTGCCTGCCTGCCATGTTCTGCTCCTTTGTCTGCAGGTACTGGGAGTGGGCGGGCAGGTGGAGCTGGGAGGGTCGTCTGTACCTGGCCATCTGTGCATGGCTTACAGAAGGCATAAAAGACGGCCCTCCTGGGTGTCTCACTCTCTCTCAGCTGGTCCTACTGAATACATCCACCATTTTATCCTTTGTTTGGTTTTGTTGCACTTTACAACACACATCACACCATTCATTCACTCATCCACACATGGCAAACACGACTGATGTCTTCTACATTTACACACCCAACTATTGTATTTATGTTGAGTTAATTTGTGTTAATAGTCTATTTAGTTAAATAAACTACATTTTGACTGATTTATCTGTGTGTGACCTCCCTTTTGTTGCCGGCCTTGAGCCAGACGGTAACACTATATTAATAAAATATGTATCAATAATACAAAATAATGTATTGAAACAATTGAAAATATGCTAGTGCACTTTCTTTTATAAATTCGAATTCCGGATAAAGTGGCTGGTAAAATTGGGCATCCAACAGCCACAGTGGCTGGTGTGCATAAAAGTTAATTTCCCACCCTGTGCATATGTTCTGTCAAGGCATTTATTTATGTGCAAATTTGGAGTCCAAATCAAATTTCCCTAAGGGGACAATAAAGTATATCATATAAAAGTATATCGTATCAATCATGTGCTCTGTGAACACGCAGACGCACAGGAGTATTTCCACTACATACAGTATCAGGGAGTTCCAGTAGAGAGGTGTCAATTCAAGGACTAAACGAGACAAAAGCTTTATGCTTTCTGTGTCGAGGTTATGATGACCTGAACAGTTGGAGCCAGACATTTCATTGGGCCAACGGTTTGGGCAATAATTAGGCCAACACAACCCTGGCGCATGTACATAAAAGCTGAAAATAGAAAGGAAAAACTGCCTCTGCAAACTAATGTGCAATACTCACATCAGTCAAATATGTCAACAGGAGTAGGGCATGAAAGACTACATTGTTATGTGTTGCACAAGCGAGAACATTTGTTACATCGCAGGGCGGGCAAAAAGGGGCGGGAGCAGCCAGTGGTTCAGAACTCACGGCAAAGGTGCAGCATGTACATGATGTGACATGCAGTGGCTAGGCTAAAAAAGGAGAGCGGGCGGGACAGAGCCCTGCCCTCTTCACAGCCAATCAGCGAAGTCAACACTTGCGCGTGACACACAAGGATCATGTGGGTGAATTTGGAATAGCAGTCAGTCACATGCACTTCAATATGTGAGGCTCAATACTTTTGCTATTTCAAAACATTTATGTTGGCTGTGACATTGTTCATACTGTACACACGGTGAACACAGCAGAGTCACAATAAACTACACATACACACACATATATATATATATATATATATATATATATATATATATATATATATATATATATATATGCAAATTGACTCAGATTAATGTCGGCATGGCCTAGTATTGGTACTTTTAAAGTATTATAAACATTTCTGTGGGGCTATAAAAAAAAAAATGACATTTCCATCTTTTCTCTCTATGTAAAATTATTTAAGATTGCATTTCAGCGTCAAAATTGAGTTGATGTGCACTCAGCCAGGCATTAATACTGCAACAGTAAATCTGTGTGGCAGACACCTGCAGAACCACCTGTGTCTGGGAAAACACATTATCTAATGAAGCGAGTATGCAACTTGATTATTCTCGCATCAATTTGAGAAAAGCTGCCGACTGTCTTTAATTACAATTTTCCCTGCATGAATTTGACAGCAGCGAGCCAATTCAGAGGGCACAGATGTCCCGCATGGCACGTGAAATGTATTTAAAATGCTCTGGGGGTGTGATGGAGCAAACAAAGTGGCATGTGAGGTCGACCAAATAACAGACAGCTTACATAAGCCAAACAAACTTGCCTTTCCAGGGATTTAGGCCCTGGTGACATCTCCAGAGCCACACTGACCTTTTAACAGCAGAACAGAAAGTAACAAAACCCAGCCATTAGAAGGAGAAAAAAAAAAAAAAAGCTTTTACTATTTCCTGAGTTTTGCTGAGATGGTCATACCTTCACACGTAAGCCTAGAAGTGAGTCTTGAGCACACACGTAATGTCTCTCGCCCCTTGTGGAAGAAAACAGGAGAAGATAAATAAATAAATAAATTAGGGCTGCAACGAATGATTATTTTAATCCTCGATTAATCTGTAGATAATTTTCTCGATTAAATGTTTGGTTTGTGAAATAAATAAAAAGGTGAAAAATGGGGATCAGTGTTTCCTAGAGCCCAAGAGGAAGTCCTCAAATGTCTTCTTTTGTCCACAACTAAAAAGATATTCAGTTTACTGTAACTAGAAAATATTCACATTTAACAAGATGACATCAGAGAATGATTACTTTTTATAAGAAATGACTCAAACTGACACACACACACACACACACTCATTCCGTCTGTAGAAAATGACATTCCTTTACTGTAATGCAGCCTTTAAAACCAGGAAAAGACAACACGATATCCAAAATCTAGTCTAGTCTCATATCATGAGATTAATAAAATATCAATATATTGCCAGGCCTAACACACGCACACGTAGAGTCGGGCAGCAAGACGCTCCGCTTCTAAGACGCTCCCGGTGTGGTATGGCGCATGGCCAACATGGCATCATGACCTTGCGAAAACATTCACGCCACTTTCTTAAGCCAAGTGGCGTGTTATCTGTACGCATTTTAATATCCGCATGTATGTCTACGCTGTATACAGCGGATGTAATCATACATATCGTTATCGCGAGAACGTCGTCACACGCGTGTAAAAAAAAAAAAAAGGTTGGGTTTAGGGAAAGAACATTGGGAAAGGCTTTACTGCCCTACAAAGCAAAAAGGCAGTAACTACGCAGAGTGCAGAACTGAGAAAAATTACTTTAAAGTTATCCTGTCATCCAGCTAAGTGGTAATAGGTAGATTATTGGACATGTGGCTGTTTTTGTTACTTTATATTAGCTTATTCTTTGTACATATCAATCCTCATATTTAATTTGATATTTTACCCCTATTTTGCAGTTACTGTATTCTTGCTTTGTATTACTTAACAAAAACGTGGCACCATACTAAGGAAAAAGGCAGTAACTACAGATTCTCCAAAAACAATTTTGCCACAACTTGGGCTCTGGGTATGTTAGATACACTGTATTTGAAATAATTGGAACCATTTGTTTTCCTGAACATGGATATACCAAAACCAAAACTAATTTGACTATTTTAGGTCAATATTTTCCACCCGGAAGCTGTTCTGGTGCTGAAACGGCTGCTTAAAGTCTCACATTGCTAAACTGTATCAAGGCCCAAATGGGCACAATTTATTTTGAATAGGACCACATTATTATGTGTGAGTATTAGATTAATGTGTGTCTGGGGGTGTTCAGATAGCATTATGCTAATGATTAGCATAATGCTATCTGAATGGACCTCTGAGAGGAAGTCCCGCCCTGGCGGCTGACAGGTGTTTATATTGTGATAGCCTAGCCTCTAAATGTTTAATCTGTCACCGTTACCATTCTCCGGGTATTTTCTTTTCAACGCCAGTTCGACCATCTTCTTTCCCCGGCTTTGTGCCATCTCAAACAAAATGTGTGTGAAGTTAGAAGGGTGAAATCGCAAATGTTAAAACCGTCTCGTGAGGATGCCGCGAAATCAGTGTGTGTGTTCACCATGGAAACAGTAACTTCACTGCGCAGCAACACGGTTATTTTTTTGTTAGGTAAAACATAACAAGAATACAGTAATGGATGTTACTGTACTTATGCTTTGTTTCACTAGGGCTTTTTGCAGTTACTGTACAAACGACTACCATTTTTCTCCAAAACGACACATATTTGAGATAAGATGTTTTGTCACATAACAAAGGATGCCTTGAATGTCATGAAAATGATAACTCATTTTTGACCAAAAATGCAGTTACTGCCTTTTTGTTTTGTAGGGCAGTTTAGTAACACTAAAAAAAACGACAGTGACCAACGTCACACGCTTAGGAAAACAATAAACGGTTGGGTTTAGGAGAAGAACATTGGGAAATATGGAGGATATATTTATTCATAACTCAAATTGAAAGTCCAAAGAGAAAACAAAACAAGCTCAAATTAAAAATAGTATTTTACTATGCTACTAGGAAAACTCATGCCATAATTAAATGTGAAATGTAAAAGCTTAAATGGAAATACTTAAATTAAAATCTCAAATAGAAAAAAAGTTTTTTTATTTTAGCCTTTCCCCTTTATAATTTTCAATTTTATCTTTTGAATTTTACGTTTTCCATTTGACATTTTAAGATTCACCTTTTACATTTCGATTTAACATTAAGCATTTCATTTAGAAGTGACAGGTGTTAATTTAAATGAGGAGGCGTGGCCCAACGGCTGGTGGGGGGGTCTGAAACCACTTCCAGCTGACAGCGGGGTCTGTGAGTATTACTGGCCACCGGTAAGCAAGCGATCCCGGCCACTAGCAGCTTTAACGTCAGCTAACACTGGAGCTTCCAAGTCCGACAATATATCGGAGCAAATGTGCAATTGGCCATACATTTTTGTAAAACTGCCCATATTCAAACTGTACACAGTTAATTTCTCGCACAAAACAGTCTCAGAAATGAATTTAGTGGTGAAATAGCAGACGAAAAAAGCAATCAATTCTAGACTCTCGCGGCTCGTCCCCTTTTTTTTCGTCTAGCCGTCACACATCCAGGAAGCGATGTGGCCGGGCGGGGAAGGAAGGGAGCCAGTTCAGCCTGCTGGAGAAGCCGCTACAGCGCCTGTCTCCTTACCTTGCCCGGGGCCCGGGGCACATCGCTATGCTCTGTAGCCGAATCTCTAGATGAGCCACAGCTGAGCCTCGCATGATTGAACCACGCTTATAGTTAGATAAAGTTGTGGGGAAATGAGTGGTGAAATAGCAGACGGAAATTGTAAAAGGTTTCCAGTTGTTGCCTGCTGCTACTACGGCAAACTCCCGATCTAGATTCTAAAATTGATTCCTTTTTTCGTCTGCTATTTCACCACTAAATTCATTTCTGAGACGAAGAAGAAATTAACTGTGTACAGTTTGAATATGGGCAGTTTTACAAAAATGTATGGCCAATTGCACATTTGCTCCGATATATTGTCGGACTTGGAAGCTCCAGTCTTAGGTGACAGCCAGCTGGCGGTGGCCAGGATCGCTTGCTTACCGGTGGCCAGTAATACTCACAGACCCCGCTGTCAGCTGGAAGTGGTTTCAGACCCTCCCATCAGCCGTTGGGCCACGCCTCCTCATATAAATTGACACCTGTCACTTCTAAATGAAATGAAAAGTATTTCTTTTTTTCTATTTGAGATTTTAATTTAAGTATTTCCATTTAAGCTTTTACATTTCACATTTAATTATGGCATGAGTTTTCCTAGTAGCGTAGTAAAATAATACTATTTTTAATTTGATCTTGCTTTGTTTTCTCTTTGGACTTTCAATTTGAATTATGAATACATATATCCTCCATAGGGAATTTAAAAAGTAAATAAATGAAAAAACGGTTGATCACCACACGCGGGACGTGATCCCGGCCCTCCTGGGTGAAAATCCTGTGTTTTACCCACCTGGCACCCCAACCAACCTCCGTCCTTTCATAGCACACACGCGCCCAGTGGAGAATCGGAGTAACCCTCCTGTGTACAAGCCTGAGCTCAAAGCGCGTCGTCGCAGCTAAGTTAGTGCAAGTCTACTGGAGAATGGAGGAGAAAACGCCATGTACTCCATGGTTGCCATCTTTCTGTTAGCCCAATATGCTGCCCTTACTCCACTTCAAACCAGATGTTTTTCATTTAGGAAAGTCAAATTAAGAAGTGGTTTAGTGCAGCAGAGATAAAACGATAGAGAACCCTCAGCTCCATTCTCAGACTGATTGATGCAGTATCGACCTTTGTGAAATCAAACCTGTGGTGTGAAATGACTCAAATATCAGCTGTGTGGATAATACTGGATTGTATAGTGTTTTCTTGTCTGTTTCAGAAACAGTGTGTCTAGGGAATTTATGAGATTAACATAAAAAAGTACTGGATAAAAGAAGTAGAAAGAAATATAGAACAGTGATTGTGTTTAGAGGTGCAACGATGAATCAATGAATCGATTAGTTGTCAACTATTAAATTAATCGGCAACTATTTTAATAATCGATTAATCGTTTGAGTCATTTTTTTATTAAAAAAAAAAAAGATTTCTCTGATTCCAGCTCGTTAACCCTTGTGTTGTCTTCGTTTCAACCTTGAAAAAAAATGTCTGACATTTCTGACGCCTTTTTTCACAATTAGTTTTTGCTTTTTCCAACGTTTTAAATTTTTCTTCTACACATTTTCGGCGCTTATTTCTACGTCCCATATTTTCTGATATAAAACAAAAATTTAAAACGGGCCAATGTGACCCAAAGTCAACACAAGGGTTAAATGTGAATATCTTCTAGTTTCTTCTCTCCTCTGTGACAGTAATCTGAATATATTTTAGTGTCTTCTCTCCTCTGTGACAGTAATCTGAATATATTTTAGTGTCTTCTCTCCTCTGTGACAGTAATCTGAATATATTTTAGTGTCTTCTCTCCTCTGTGACAGTAATCTGAATATATTTTAGTGTCTTCTCTCCTCTGTGACAGTAAACTGAATATCTTTGTGTTTTGGACAAAACAAGACATTTGAGGACGTCATCTTAGGCTTTGGGAAACACTGATCCACATTTTTCACCATGTTCTGACATTTTTATAGATCAAACAACTAATTAATCGAGAAAATAATCGACAGATTAATCGACTATGAAAATAATTGTTAGTTGCAGCCCTAATTGTGTTTTTGTCTAGTAGTCTTTCTTATTGAAGAATGTCCTCTTCCCTTGTTTGCACAGATAGTGTTTCCTTACTGAGCTTCGGTAACACAGAAGGAATACTGTACTGAAAACACAGAAACTTTGGGAAATTTGATTTGACAAACTCAGACTTCTGAAGCCTCATATCAGTGTTGGATGAACTTTGAAAGGAATTATTTGCACGCAAGGACTGCTGCCAGTATGGACAGGAGGAATGATTACAGTGACCAATAACATTATAGGCAAGTAGGCCTACTGTTTGCAGAAAAGTGTGAAAACCACAATGAACGTTACCTACCTAAAGCACAAATGAATCAAACATAATACGTCAAATGCAGTTGGCCTATTTAGCCTGAAATAATCCATATATTGTAGAATAATGTTCTTACTAGTGGCAGATAAATATAATAAGAATGAAAGAAAGAAAGAAAGAAAAAGTATGAGAGATGAGGGGAAGAATAGCTCGGGGCTCACAAGGTCTGACAGTCTAGAGATACGTGGACAGGCTCTGGCTTTTTGTCTGTTGTTAGGGAAACTTAGTCTCTGCGTGCTTTGTGATCCCACAGATCTGTGTAGTGAAACTCCGACGCTTGACTGATTAAACCAATGTATTTGACTTCATCTTATAGTCTTATTTGGCTCTTGCTTCGGATCAATGTAACACCAATTTAACAAATGCGCGGGGATATATAGGTCTTGTATAGGAGTCAGACACACTTAATTCTGGGTATTCATTTTAGTTTGGTTGTAACTCTGCATGATTAATGCTAAACTTTTCATTTCACATACAGCCGGATGTTTCAAAACAAAACGAGCCAAAGCAGGCATGTATGACATGTGTTTTATCAAATAATTTATCATTTTCTACCCACATTAACATTTTCATCATTTTGTCATCACTCAACTTTGTTATTAAGCCATAGAAAACTTGATAGCACGGATGAAAAAATGGACAAGAACTTTCCTTTATTTACAGTGTGGTTTCATGTGAGTTCATACAGCAGCAGTGGTGAAAACTCGCTATAAAAGGCAATGTTTCTGCTCGCGCTCACAACTTTTCTCTTCTTTTGAAACCGCACACACAAACACACAACTACTTCAGACCAACTTTTATAATAGTTAAGATATTTGCTTCAGAATCCAATAGTCTCCACGTATGAAGAGAAAAGTACAGTAGTGCGCTTTAATGCTCTCAGGTTATATTGCATCAGCCGGTCTTTCCTCCCTTCCTCCCCTCCTCCCGCTCTCAGATCCATGTGCACTGCTTCCTTACGGACTAGCCTAACGCTACACATGGCCCGGGAAGCTATGCTAGCACGCTGTTGCTTTCCCTCACAGACTGTGTAGCTTTCCTCCCTTTTACTACAAACAACTGCAGCCTAACAAATGTGACAATTGTTCAGCAACAACTTTAACCTCAAATAAAGTGTCAAACTGATTAACTTTAAACGTCTTACCTTCCTTAGGAAGACGCCAACCACAATGTTTTTCCAAGTTTGCGCGACTCAACTGCGGACAATGGCCGCGTGCAACGCTTTCATCAGTCGGAAACTTCTGACAGATGGTTCGGTGTGAAGAACACACAAACACACACACATACACACACACGTATACGGAGGTCCAGGCAACCGTGGGAGGTCCATCCAGCTGTCTGTGGCTCCACCCGAATTAACAAATATCAGATTCTAAAAGTTTCTCTTTCTGCAGACACCACATGTAGCCACCAGATGGAGCTCTTTACAAGCAAATGGCCCTCCAGCTGCTCCCGTGTGCATCTCTTTGAGGCATCCTGGACGGTGATCAGAAACAGCAACATAACCTGCAGGCAGTGCCTGAAATGGGCCAGTACTCACCAGTACAGAGCAGGGGCGTAGCACAAAATTCTGGGCCCTGTAGAAAGGTATTTTCTATGGGCACCTCCCCCCATCCACAGCTATTCATTCTAGCATCTTTTTTTTCTGGGTACTCAGTCCCCTTTTTCCCTCCAGTCCGACGCCACTGGTACAGACTACCGCAATGTGTGATTTTTCTCCACATAAGTACATTTACATTTATTTAGTTATTAACACTGTTATGAATAGGATTATATTTATACCATATATCAACTAGGGGTGGGGGAAAAAATCAATACAGCATAGTATCGCAATATTTTCCGTGGCAATACCGTATCAATACACAGGTGCCAAGTATTGATCTTTTATTATATATGTGCTGGTCAGTTTGTCTGCTTGACAATCCCATTTTGGAGCAATACAATTGAAGTGAGATGAACAAACAGAGAAATGTATCTTTTTAGATAAAACCGATGTTGACAATGTTTCCTTTTGGGGACATCATTTGAAATTGAGAACAATTAGAAGTTGGAAAAAAGGTAATGAATTGCAATATATCGCAGAATATTGCAATATGTTTGAAATCGCAATAATATCGTGATATCATCGATATCGTATCGTAAGGCCTCTGGTGATTCCCACCCCTAATATCAACATGCTATTTCAGAGGACAGGATTTGAAGAATTGTACTTTATGAGAGAAAAGATTGATAATGATGTGTTTAATTACACTGTTTTTCAGCAGTTAAAAGAGAAGTGAGCTAACGAGAATTGGAATAAGCCAAAACTTAGAACCTATAGTTTGATGAAAAATTAGTTTGGTATTGAGCGATATGTGAAAGGATCTGTGTGTGTTCAGTTCAGGTCTGGTATACTCCCTCTCCATGGGCCTATTGAAACAGGATGTTGGTCAGGCAATGGTGAGGAAGACAGACTGTGTTATTTATGTGATCTCAATAAAACATAACACATTATGTTCATTTTGTTTTGGATTGTCCATACTACCATGATTTAGGATTGCAATTATTTAACGAGGTTGAAGTAAAAGAGATGAGGCAGGACATAGATCTGTTAGTTTGGTTGTTTGAACATAAAACCTTTTTATTTGAGGACATTTTAGAACATACTTTATATATATATATATATATATATATATATATATATATATATATATATATATATATATATATATATATATATATATATATATATATATATATACACACATAAGAATATAACCAATACACATGCAATGATCATGTCTGGCATCTGCTGAATTGGGGTACTGGCACCTTTTTTTGGTCCAATTCAGGAACTGCCTGCAGTCATGTCTTAATTTCAAATCTGGCTCTATATCAGTATGCATATGTGTTGACATCCTTCCCTGCTGCGCCTCCTTCCTTTCACGGATGCATACACACAGTGGCATGAACATAGGATAATTATGGATTGCTTGTGGAGTTGCAAAAGTCTCAGTGGGGGAAACAAAGCTGTTAAGCTCCATTCTCAGAGTTCTCTGCTGTGGCTGAGGAGCCGCACCATGTCGTGATCCTCTTATTTCAGCCCGATTCTTGATATATAGGCCTAAAATCGACACCAGGATTTGGGATTATCAATGCAAGGGGATCCTTACAGACTGCTAAGCATACAAAAAGGAAGCCACGCCAGTCACGACTAAGCTCCATACAGCCTGGGATGGAGAGATTCCTTATAAACAGATCAGTGAGTTTTCGGCCCTGCTGAAACTCTGGCTGCAGAGGTTGGGTATTGGGCCTGCCTCATGATTCCCTTGTTTGCTTGGACGATAACTGCTACATGTATCAAAGCTTGCTAAGACATAATTGGTAAGAGAAGTGCTGCATATGCTGCCTTATCTGACATTTTTAGATTTATGGTTGACTGCCTCTCACCCTGTGGACCAATTGTGGATCGCCTTGATAAATGGAAGTCAGAGCTCTAAGGTGATTTTGAAGTAATGCAGTTCCTGTGGGACTCGGAGAAGGAAGTACTTCATAAGAAATACTTGCACGCTCCCGCTCGCCAGATATCACTGCATTTTGCTTCTTTAGATCATTTCTGGTGGATCATTTCCCACCCAATGAACTTATCTTTGGATTTTGTATGAATGCAGTTTCTGCTAGTGTTTCACAGCTCTGGTTCTCAGGAGCGTTGAATACTGATGGTTTTCATTCAAGCTGTTTAATGAGGACTGAACAGACATGAGATACCAGGAGAATGCATTTAATCAACTCGTACAATAGAAAACAAGTGTCACTTTGGGTCCCAAAGATCTCCATTGGAACAAGTCACTGCCAGTGTGCATAAAGATGAAAACCGACTGCGATGACAAAAAGAATATCAGCACACTCTGCTGGGCCTGGCAACAGTCCTGTCTACTCTCCCTGATGCCAGACGGCCTGATTCAGGCACCGATGATCTTTACAATCACAGCAATCACAATGAAAGTCAAGATTCACATCAGTTTGACCCAGGAGGAACAAGTATTCCTCCTTCTCAAGCGTTTGATACAAATACTCCAATGACAAGATTGATATCATTTTCATCTTCACACTTTCAACAAAGAGATAGCTCGGTCGCATGGATTTCATATAGCACAAACCACGGAAGCCTCTGTCGAAAAAGAAAAGACAGACACCACAAAAACTCCACAACTACAGTCCTCCCAGTTTGTGCCTCTCATGTATTACATTTACATTCGAGTCACAGAGATAAGCATCCTTTTTTTCCCCGGAAAAAATAAATAATAGCCTACCTGGTGATCTTTGAAAAAACAGAATCCTCAAATACCCTTCCAACCATCTGTATAAGAAAATATTACAGATTTTTAATCTGTGAAACAGGTTGCTGCACCGTTTCCCAATCCAAATAAAGATAGCCACGAATGACATCTGTTCATGCTCAATTTCTATGACGTGTTGTTATCAGTTATATTTGTCTATATTGTATTATTTGAACATAAAGGATGTTTAGCTCTGTGACTCCAATGTAATGATATCCTCTGGTGCTACGGGGTGATGTATGTTTTGAAAAATCTTGCAGCCCATACCCCTTCATTTCTTCATCAAGTACTTTTGTTACACCCTTTTCGTGTTCCTGACACTAAAACTACAACGTTCAGATAATCAAGGCTCCTATGATTTGTCCCATCTAAACAACACAAGGAATGAAGCCTTTGACCATATTATATAGGGGGCTAAAGTTATGAAGAATAGTGTTTGACCAGCTGAGGTAAATACAACTAGCTATTCTCAAAAGTACGGCTTCTATATTGTGTGCCCCAGGCGTTCAAACCCACAGGTTGCGATTGTTCCTGAAAACCACCGGCTAACTCTCTTCAACAACAACGATGAAGAGTACACATGCTTTTCTTGACTGTTCCACATATTCACCAGTGGACAGAACAAACACTCTTATGTGTAAGCTAAAATGTATTACAGTATGTGCATAAGTAACGGCTCAATAATGAGAACAAAAAACGAAATAGTTCTCAACATTAATAATTAGGGCTGTCAGCATTAACGCGTTAATCGCGATGCGATTAAGGGCCGAGCATAACGCATTTTTTTTTTTTTTAAATTGCATTAACCGCATGCCGCCATTTATTATTTTATTTTACACTTCACTCTGCTTTGCGTCATGCCTAACAGGCCACTATTTTGACCCTTTGCCGCACCTTTACTTATCATCAAGCTGCCATACTTCCTCGTATCACATCCTGCTGCTGCAGGCTGCAGGCATGATGGAGATTTTTATTTTCCAAAACTCCTGGACAGCTTGTTAGACAAGTCGAAAGCCATATGCACATTGTGTAAAGCCAAATTAAAATATCACGAAGCACGTCAAGCTTGAGCTACCACCTACGAGCTAATTAACGTAACTCAGGTTGATGCTAGCGGGCTCAGGCAAAGCACTATTTTGTTGAGTGCTACTCACCGACCTGCGGGTGAAACCAATTCCAAAAAAATACTACAGCTGTATTGTGAAATGGGTGGCAACTAACTGCAGACCTGTCAGCATCATAGAAGACTCAGGTCTTAAAGAAGTATTATATACAGTTGGCATGTTCTGACCCGTCTTATACATTGCCGTTGAGGGGGACAGTAGTTTCACGCATACACAGCCTGTACCACACGGAGAAAGCAGCCCAACTGGAACTGCTGCAAAGTGCAAACACTGTCTCACTAACCGGTGATCACTGGACGTCAGTGAGTAATCAAAATGATTTAGGAGTTACTGCACACTATACTGACTCTGGTAAGGATAGGGATTTTTAGATTTTTAGTTAGGTACTTGGAGGAATTGTGCAATAATGACAGATTCACACTCTTTCTTTTGTTTACATTAAATAAATAATAAACAATTACAAATCTTAAAGTCAAGTTCATAAAGTCACTTTCTTTGCATTCATTTGATTCCCAATCAAGATACACTGGTAATAATTGCTTTCCATTGTTAATATGTACTTAAAAACAGTTATGAAATGCAAAATAATAGAATTTTAATCATGTGATAAAACATACGATTAATCGTGTTTAACTATAGAAATACAGCGATTAATCGCAATTTAAAAAATGTATCCTTTGACAGCCCTATTAATAATGTATTGCTGAATGGACTCAGAAAAGAAAGAAAGAAAGAAAGAAAGAAAGATGAACTCTTAACATTTATTGAATTATTGTTGAATCAAACTTGACAGGTAGTGGTTTCACAGAATTGCCTTCCAGAAATTCTCCTGGCGTACATGCTGTGTAAACAGGGTTTTCAGGTACTGGTTTTCTCTGCTGTTTGAGCACTCTAATATCACACTGAAAGAAAGGAAGGTCATCGGATACTGTACACAGTGTAGACCCTTTTTTTATCAAGGCACTTGCCATTCAAATCTTATTGCTTTATACTTAGTCTCGCATTGCAGGACCCATCTCCACAGCTCTGTAGAGTAAAGTTTGGCCACAGCACACTAGTGATGGGACAACCGACTCTTTTACGCGAGTCGGTTCAACCAGACGGTCGTTGGTTGGCCTACAGAGTTAATAGATTCGGTCACCGGTTTGCATGCTCTCGACGGGGGGGTTGGTTCGTACGTTTACTTCCCTGGCCAGGAACCAAGACACCGTGGAAGACTCGAGCGGTTGCGGTTACATTCGGTCTCGACATATTTACACACTGACCGTCACTAGACTCACACACTGGCTACGGTTACATAGCCTGGTGCGCGGTCTTCTCGTGACAGGCTAACTACCATGTAGCAACATTCACTTTTAACATTTAACTTAACATAACTACCAAGATAACATTACGTGTATTTATATGTGATATAATACTTCCCCCTTTAAAATGTAGCCTATGAATTTCTATAAACACAATTCTAAAATGCACGAGACATAAAGGCTTCTGCTATCGGTTGATAACTCAAACTTGCCGAGAACCTAGACACCCGTTTGATTACACAGACTCATGCACTAGGCACGGTTACGGTCTCGTTCAGTAGCCTGGTGCGCGGTCTCCTGGTGACAGCCTACCTACCATGTAACAAACATTTAACTTAACATAAGGTAACATGACGTGTATTTGTATGTGATATCCATCGATAATGTAGCCTATGAATTTGTATGTACACAATCATCTAAGATGCACGAGAAATAAAGGCTTCTGGGATCGGTTGATAACTCAAACTTGCCGAGAACCTAAACACCCGTTTGATTACATAGACTCATGCAGTACCCTCAGTTACGGTCGTTACGGTCCTTGCGGTCTCGTTCAGTAGCCTGGTGCGTGGTCTCCTCGTGACAGCCTACCTACCATGCAGCAACATTCACTTCTCTAACATTTAACTTAACATAACTACCAAGATAACATGACGTGTATTTGTATGTGATGTACTTATTGTGATGTACATCGATAATGTGTGAATTGCCATGAACACAATCATCTAAGATGCACCAGAAACAAGGCTCGGTTAATAACTCAAACTTGCCGAGAACCAAGACACCGCTTGATTACATGACTCGAGCGGTCCGGCCGGTTGCACGGTTACATTCGGTCTCGTTCAGTCTCGGTCTCGTTCAGTAGCCTAGGTAGCTCATTTCCTGATTGATTCTACCACCACCACTCCAGTGGAGGCGCTAATGAGCTAGATTACTACACACACAGTAGCAGAAGAATACCAGCTACACACAACGGCGGAACGGCACGAATGAGGTAAAAGAAAAGAACAGGAGTGAGTCGGTTCGTTGACGTATGGCACTCGATACGCCCGGTTCAGTGCCACGAGTCGGGTTTATTAACCGGCTCTTCTGTTCGTCAACACTACAGCACACATACATTCTAGGATAGGATAAATAAACGCTCATTTCTTTAAGCCAATCACAGTCGTCTAAGCTCCGGATGGCTGACTCTTAACCCAAATTTTGTTGGTGTTTCCCTAAGCGAACAGAGTTTGAGAATGGCAACACACAGGGAGAGCGGAAGGTGAGGGACATCAATGTCTGGCAGGCAATTATCCTGGAAATGTACTTCCGTTGATCCAGACTACTTTATACTAGACTTAATATTCTAATAATAAATGACCTTCAGCTTTTGTTCCTACTTTTCCTACTTTACCAGCAGATAACATGTCACATGACCTAACAAACATCTCACTCATTAATGTCATTAACATTATTGCTCCCTCTGTTGGGATGTATTTGATGTGCTGGGCGTGGATACCTTTAAATAACCCCACCTGTGTAGCTGTATTGTTTGAGATTGCCTGAGAAACACGCAGAAGAAAGGCATCTTGCCCGAAACATCCGTCAATATAAAGTATATAAAGATTACTGTCCTAATTGCCTTCATATATTAACTGAACCCTCCGTTGTGTACTTCTTTGAGTTGATTCTTAGCAAACACCCCTTTGTTCTTTCACAAATATGTGCTCATTCATGTGTAATTACTTCCACCAACTAATCAAAGTATTCCCGTAAGCGTAGAATCTGCCATTCAGAATTATTCAGAATACATACATACAGGAGCGAGTCGCTCGAATGACGGCTGGCATGTTGCGCCTCCATCTTTAAAATACATTAGCCAAAGAGGGACATACCTCCACATTTCGCCCTCTTACACCTAGTGGCACCGTGACGAATGCCAGGGGGAGATTACTCGCCAGGGAAGCGAAAAAGAGAATTAAAACGACAACGCGACAGGCAAAGCAACAAGACCAAAGTTAATATTGGAGTGGCTAGAACAGCTGCGTGTAAACGATGGAGAGACTAAGAGCTAATTTCGGGTTCGGCCACCGTAGGAGTTAAAACGCACTCGGAATGGGAAGGGCTAGAAAGTAATATTCAGTTAGTTGTCATATACAATTTTACCCGCTAGATGGGAGAATACACAATATAGCTTTAACATTTTTAAATTCTTAAGTGTTTGTCTGAACATAGGCCAGCATTTATCTAGAAAGCTCAAGTAACAGAAGAATAGAATAGAATCGCAGGCATTTTGTATTAGAGCTACAGCAGCACGCATGGTGAAATCCCTTCACGACGACGAGTTCAGTCTCCTAGGTCAGACTCTGAAAAACATCCTCTTTGTGCAAGTCAGAGCCCCAATTCTGACTTTGACAACACTGCATTCTCCAGGATCCTCCCTCTAGGCATCTCTATCCTTGTGAGCCCATAAGAAATACAGAAAAACAAACTATAACTACACAGAATATGCTCTATGCTTCCAGGGTTACTTAGGAAATCTCATGTACCGTATGTATTATATATGTCCTTGATATCTCATGGCAGTCACATCTACAGAGTGTGCACTCAACAACATTACACCTGTAAAATCCAGTGCAACATCTAATACTGGGAAGCTTACAGTTGGGTTTGCTGCAATGGTTTCAGAAAGGTGATGATTTAACTCAGGTACGGTGTGAGGACATACTGTAGTTTGCATTATGCTAAGGTGTTTGTGTTATATTGTCTACTGTGTGAACAAATTTGCATGGTAATTGGATTGAAGTGCATTACGTTGTACAATCCATCCCCTGTGGCAGCACATGGATACTCATAAAGTCACTGAGCCATTTTTGGAAAAGGCCAGAGAGGTTTTTTTTGGGGGGGGGATTATTTATTTTATGCATTTGCCTTTATTAGATACTAGACAGTGAGGAAACTGAAAAGTTGCATAAGACATGTCACGCGGCTTCAAAACACTCACCGTAAACCCTAGCAAGTTGCCCAGTAACTGAACCGAAAAGCCAGAGATACAAAAAAAAGAATATGCAAACACCAAAAACAATGCAGAAAATGACCAGAGCATTGAATCAGCACCTTTGGACAAAAGCAACATTGTCTTCTTCCCAAACTGCTTTCCATGGGGCAGCTTCGCGTTGATGCCAGTGCACAAAGACTCATAATTTAGTGTAAGATGCTCAAAGTGAGGATGCCTGAGAAATGGAAATGGCAGTATTATGGTCTGATAAGTTGTCTTTCATCCCCCTTACATCATGTTGTGGGAACCACTGAGGCGGCTGCTCTGTAGCTCTGTCCCATAACAACATTTCACAGTTTCCCTGGTCACCAAAATGGAAACTGAAACTTTATGTTCTGGAGTGTAGAGTACAAGGTAGATTACTTCCTCATTGAAGTCTGGCCCAGTATTCTACACACACATGGACGGATTATGAGACAAAGGGCCCCTTGGCACAGACATGCAAAAGGCCTCACCGTCTTTCCTGCATACTGCAGGAGCAAGAGAGACACTTTTTTTCCAAGACTTTTCTTGTTTTGCGTCTCTTTGTTGTCGTTTCACATCTCTCTGTAGTTTTGTGTCCCTTTGTGGTCATTATGCATCCTTTGTAGTTTTCCATCTCTTCATGGTCGTTTTGGACTCTTTCTGGTTGTTTAGTGTCTCTTTGTTGTCATTATGTATCTTTTAGTGCTTTTGTGTGTCTTTGTGGTCAGTTTGCATAACTTTTTTGTCCTTAACCTGTTCAATCCACCTCTTTAGCTTGATTTTCGTCTATTTCCCTTTCCCAAAGGGAAAAGCTTATAACAGAAGAACTGCGGTGTTGGGGAGAGATAGGATAACTAACCTTCTTTAGTGGATTCAGTTGCAATGCAGTTTTCTGGTCAAGCATAAACCCTGTAGCATTTCTCATGATAATGTATATTTACCATAGGCGTAAATCGCGTGGGTCAGGAACTACCTCATCTGAGCCTTGTACATATGTGGGACCTCCACTGATGGATGAAACTGACAGACAGGCGACAACTGAAAATAACATCCAAAATGAGTATCAACTCTCTGAATATCAAGCCCATAAAGAACAGTTTTTGGTGACAGAGTACCATCACAATATACTCTGGAGGATGCTGAAGGCCCTACATTTCCTTAAGGGTGCGACGGGACAGAATCAGTAGTCAGAGTGCACATCCAGTTCATCTACAGTTTTCTCGCGGCTCGACAGGCACTGATTTATTATCATTAGTAATAATGAAAGAAATATGCTGCAATAGTTACTGTGTATCAGACTTCAATTTTACTTTTGAGAACAAATGCAGACAATTCATTTTGGTAACGGTAAAACGACAATGACATTGGGTCAGATGAGGGATGATTAAACACTCCACTTCAGTCTCACAACCTCGTCTCTCGGAATTTATGCAAAGTGATCCTCTCTGTGCTTTTTGAGAGGTGGAGAAAGGCATTTTTAAATGGTATTACGCAAAAAGAAATGACATGTTCATGATACTTTTGGATAAACACAGAATAATGGTCCTGCATTTAAATTAGTTTTCTTCAGCTGCAGGGGAAGGCAGATCAAAACCTGCCATATGCTACAATACACCGCTTAAATGGCTGAGAGTGTGTACTATAATGCTGTAGGTGTGGATCACACAATTACAGTATCCATCGCAGTAAATCAAGGCATTAGCTTTTATCTGGGATGCCCAAAATCAGCCCTAGTTTCACTTATAACAGTATCGCTTTGATAGAAAACGTGCAGAGAATGCTGAAAGATGTCCCATTCACATGGCATCAAGGGACTTCTAGAAAAGCCGGGAGAACATAAAGCCTGGAAACAGATCAATTATCACAGTCATTTGCTAAACATAACCTTTTAATTTTAATGACATGCTGCCTGAATGAGTGAGTTCAGCAGTCGGCCATCATCAGCGAAGTTCCTCTGTTTATGTTTTGGTTAATCGATAACCTTTTCAGATATTAGCTATGGCGAACACAGGATGAGCAACGCAGCTGTTCTTTGAGATGTTTAATCATGAAATGTGTTGAAACAAGTCAGAGCTAATTGTTAAGGGGCACATTTGCGACATTTAGACATTCTGTGTTCCTGGAAAGTCTGCGATAAATCTCAGGGGAATGCTACTGTACCTAATGAAGATGGTGCACACAAATCATCTCAAAGTAGTCAGGCGTGAGTCATACCTGTACAACCCACACAAAATGATGTGTTGATCATCACTATCAACTTATTTTAGTAGAATTCTGCAGAGTTCGAAGAGCTTGGCGAAATACACGACATAAACTACTTTAATGGGATCTACTGTAGGAGAAAACCATGCATTGCGTTTTGTTAAGTGGAAAAGAAATGGTGTAATTCAGCTAAAAATGTTACTTGTGCATTGTGCAACACGTGAACAATGCAAATTAGGTGATTTTATCACTTTGCTTTAGCTGCAAATTACTGCCTTAATAACAGGGCCATAAATAACCACGTACATTAAATGCTCTCAGTAGCTGCATAACTTCAAACATTACAACACATCTGTTTTAGATACCCATTAAAAGTATAATAATTCAAAGCAGCTTATTACTTTGTGCAAATTGCAATCTCTTTATACGTACAATGTCCCAAAATGCAAATTAACAAAAAGAAAATGGATCACCAGTGAATAAATACCTGGACGTTTTGATTTTTAAGTGCTGGTAATACTGTACATTACTCAGTGTCTTTGACATAATGTTCTCTGTATTTAAATACACCATAATTAAACCAAGTACAATTATTTTAACATACATAATCTTCAAAAGTATTCTTATTTTGTCTAAGCTTTTATCCAGTTTGAATGCTTGTTGTATTGGTTCCCTCTGCCACAGGCGCCGCTCATGTGTTTCAGATGACACGCCAAATTCAACAGTGCCTATAAATGGCTGCTGGCTAGTGCTGGATGGACTCGGCAGGGTTTTAACTTTTAGCATCTAGCTGCTGGTTAGGTTGGACGCCTCCCAAATGGACCAATCTGTAGCCAATGGGGTTACACAGCATCTAAGGTTGCAGATGGTGTTTGAAAGCACATACAAACTCACAGCAGGGTTTTTAAAAAAAAAATTTTTTTACCCCCATTTAGAAGAAAAAAAAGAGACTTAAACACCAAAAAGTGGATTTGGGTGGTGTGCAAGGTTTGACACTTTAAGATGAAGGTGATTGTTAACACTCAGTTTGACGTCGGAATCCATTCTCGATCCTGGTCTCCGTGGATACAATCATCCTCTAATAACCGTAATCTATCTCCTCGTTGGCCAGGACAATAGCTGTTCTGCAGGGGATGTAGACCTGAGAGAGAAACGGAGACAAAGAGAGGGAAGAAAGTAAGGAGAAAAGTGAGTTGACGATTGAAGATTAATGATGTTAATGAGATCCCCCATTTTTGGAGATTATCCAATCTTCCTTTTGGACTTGCTGGCGCTTTGATGATCAGGCGCGATTGCTTCTCGCAGTCGACAAAAGGTCGACGTGACGGCTACGTGAAAGGGGAGGAGAAAAACACGGGGGCAGTGGAGAAGAGCATGGTGGGTGGACGTAGCAGCGGTGGAAGAAGTATTCAGGTACTTTACTTGAGTAAAAGTACTAATACACCAAAAACAAAAACATACTCCGTTACAATTAAAAGTCCTGCATTGAAAATGTTACTTAAGTAAAATGTAAATATCATCAGGAAAATGTACTTAAAGGTACACTGTGTAGGAATTTCTCCCATCTAGCGGTGAAATTGTATTTTGCATTCAAACGAATAGTGCTCTCTAGCGCTTCACGTTTTCAAATGCGTGTTGCAACTACGGTAGCCGTTACGTACCAAGAAGCTATGACAACATGTCTTCCAATTTTTTTCATGTCTTTTGCTTTTTTGGTGATGAGGATTGCTTCTCCTGTGGCTCGGCATGAGTATGATCCTCCATTATGAAATACAGTGCGGTGCAGGCTTTCAAATTTGCCGGGGCAGTGACAAGCACCTCTCACTGATCTCCTTCTCCGTTTCAGCTGGTTTCAGTCACGTGACGCTGGCTCTAATCTTGATTTTAGCTGATAAAATACTTAAAACACTACACAGTGTACCTTTAGAGTATTACAAGTTGAATTACTCAATGCAGAAGAATTCCCATCTTTCCATTTCAGTCTCCTTCCTGTCCCTTTTTAACAGACATTTACTGCTTCTGAAGTATCAACAGTTAGTGATTTTCAAATTTGTTCTTAAGTGCAGTACTTGAGTAAATGGATTTAGTTACATTCCACCAAAATATCTCTCCAGAGGAGACGGGGGATAGACAGCACAGCCTTGCTGGGAGAGGACTGTCAAGGTTAGAGAGGTATAATCAGAGTGTGGCAGAGGTGCAGCTCCAGTAAGACCTCTGGGTGGCACTGAAGTCAGCACATCTGCAGCTTAAAGTCATGCCTGGGAGCTGGTCTGGAGCATTTTCATTTCAACTTTGAGCTATGGAGAAAATGCATCATGGCGTAGTTGGTGAAATTTCTTGATCAGTGACTTAATCTGCCGCAGATTAATTAACATTCAATCACATTCAAAGTTGAAGTGTGCATTGAAGTGAACACTCCCCCAAATGAGCAATCTTAGCCTAAAGTAGGGGGCAACATTATGATTAGTTTTTAATCCTGATTTTCAATTCCGAACTCTCCAATCAATGCAATTACTGTGTGATTCATCAACTCTATATATTGGCTGTGCATCAATTGTAAATGCGAGATTCTGTGAAGATACAATCTGCCAGAGGGCATACGCTGAGCTAAAAAAAAATCTCCAGAGTTTTGGTGGACTGAAGAAAAAACATGTCAGCAAAAAAATAAGCACGGGGGGAAAAAAAAGAAGAAGGAATCGAGCCTGGAAATGTCAGATTCTTTCTATATATACAGTACAAAGAAATCTTAGTGAGGGCGTTGGTTTGGAGCGGTGTAGCTAATAAAGTCTTTGATCAATCCTTTTGATATTCATAGTGTCGTCTGGAGGCAAGGAGCCACTGTGTAACATTAGTCATTTTAGATTTATGCCAAAAGAAAAAGCCAAGCAGACATAAATGATGCTATATTTCCCAACCGAAAACTCAAAAAAACAAAACAAAAAAAACGGCAGAACTGTAAACAATTCAATCACCCCCTGAACTCTTCAAGCCGCCCCTCGGCATCAGTGGATCTGGGCTCGCTGTGGATGTGTTTCTTTGGCAACAGTTTGTCACCGAGGGAGCCTAGCAGCCCGGCGCTCAAACACTGACACAGACATCGGTGACTAATTAAACAGTCACAGTGGGAGAGTCTCCATGCAGAAGCACGGCAGAGAGAAGGGAAGGCACAATGAATCATTGCACCTGTTTAGACAAAAGCTACCACTGCGCCTAACCTGGAGTATGTCGACAGCTTTTATTTCCGCCAAATAGACAGATAGCAATAGTGACACATTCTAAATCCATCTGTGAACAAAGAGCAGCACACAGTCCCAAATGTTCACATAGCAATTATTGGAAGACATTCCAATTAACATGTTATTCCTCACAGCACGAAGGTGTTAAGACATTATATACATACATACTCTACGTACTGTAAATGAGCGGTTACCCACTCACACTTATAATTCACACTTGACAGTTAAAAAAAAAAAATGGATCACATATTCCCATTATGCTACATTTTAGTCAGAAACATTCTCAGTGATTTAGAGTAGGAATACTGAATCCACTGGATAAGATTCTGCCGAATCCGAAACCTCCTCCCATCCTCAGTCCATTAACACAGTAAACACATTAATGAAGTAAACAACGTCCACAGCCTCTAAAATAGTTAAATGTAACAACTTAATGTGGAATTCACACGCTCTTTTCACATCGTAGGAAAGCCCATCGCTATCGCCAGATGAGTGACAATTTTGTTTGGCAAATGTTCGCTAACTAACATGAAGGCATGTTGGGTGGGTGAAATTAGAAAGCTAACGAGCAGCAGCCGGCCGTTTGGTCGCTCCGCTCCCACTGTAGGCAGACTCATTTGCCGAGTGAACAGCTGACAGCCCAGGAGAGGCACTGTCTGGTTAACACAATATTTTAGCTGTGACTGTCCTTCCTTTGCCGTACCTGAAGTTGCTGCATTTTGGCTGCTGTCTCTAGATTCCTTCACGCCAGAGATGTTCACAAGTCATTTTTTGGAAGTCCAAGTCAAGTCTCAAGTCTTTTGCCATGAGTCCAAGTCAAGTCCAAGTCAAGTCTCAAGTCTGATCTGTCCCTAACACTGTATTGTTAAATCTTATGAATTCAAAGCATGTCCTGTAGGTACCATCCATACAGTACAGTATCAAAATCAGTTGTAGGATAACTTTATGGGCTACTGGTGAAATATTAACCTAAGTCTGTTACATCATATGGATACAACTATAACAATACAATTTGCCTGTCCCCAGCATTAGCACAACACTTTGCGATGGTTAGCTTGTTACCTGTGGCGATATATGCTAAATGTAACGTCTCTTTCACATTAGCGTGAGTGACTGACCTATCTGGGTGCTTTTTGAGATGTCTGATGAAGTTCGATGTTGTTGATCCAGCGTCATGTATCTTGGTGCCACACTCCTTGCATGTAGCTGTTCGCTTACTGCCACTGTTTATGAAGTTATCGTAAGCAAACCTAATGACAAAAGGCACAGCTGCAGGAGGACTTGGTGTCGCCATCGTCGCTGCATTTTTTGATGTGTGCGCACGCCGCATAGCGCATGCGTACATTGCACATTACGGCAAATGCCAAGGGACACGCAGCTCGTCATGCGTTTCCCCAACGTATATGCGCCGATAAAAGAAAATAGAAATACATAAATCAATTTAGATTTAAAAAGCAATAATTGCATGAAAATAGGTTGTTGACGAGTCTCGAAGCTCGAGTCTGAGTCAAGTCTGAAGTCTTTTGGGTCGAGTCCGAGTCAAGTCTGAAGTCAGCTGTTTGTGTGACTTAAGTGCGACTCGAGTCCGAGTCTCAGACTCGAGTCCCCATCTCTGCTTCATGCACAACTCTTATTCTTTCGGATGTTTCATACGGAAATGTTGTAATAGCGGTTATGTTGTGTATTGTTTAGGGTCCTCACCACCACGAGACAAATCGCCATTGCAAATTGAACATGTAGCTCGACTTGAATGGCCTTCTTTTGACTGAAAGTACTGCCAAACAACACTTCCATTTTCCAGTTCCATTTTAACTTTCTCACAACCTACTGCATTGAACGCTCCACCTACGTAAACACCTTCCCGTAATCAACGGCGGCGTCATTACGTCGACCAGCGTAGCGCGCGTAGTGCAAGCGTACGGTTCGGTGGAAAAAAATTCTACGGTTCGTAGAAACCAAACCTCGTCAAAAAGCCCAAAATTCAGCCGAATCCCAAGCCGAATCCTGGATTCGGTGCATCCCTGATTTAGAGATGGTGTCAGTACGTAGTTTGTCCAGCAGAGCGTGGTCAGCAATTTACTGCAATTCATTGACTGATACTGAACATACTGTTCTATTTATGCTATTTATTTAATTCTTTTATTTATTTAAATGGTTTGCAATTGACTAATACTGCACATACAGTATTGTTGTTTATTTAGCTATTTTTTTTTTGCAATCCATCGCAGTGTACAACAAGTTTGCAACATTTTATGTCGATGCCACATCATTGTTTTGTGTTTAATGCAGTTTAAAGCAAGCCAATGTAACTCTGGCTGAACAGCAGCCACTGTGGACAGGCGACGCCAGATAATGGTAAATGCTGAAACATAGTGTTACATTACCACTCATTCTTTTCAATGGGTTCGTATGATCTTACGAAATTACAGCGACCACCGACCTGTCACATGACAGTTATTATGTTTAGCCGACCGGTTATCTGACAGTTAAGTTTTGCCAACAAAAGGTGACTGTGAGCCAGGTACCGCTCCCAGTGAGTTAACGATCGTGCCAGTTAAGTTTAGAAAAAGGTGAGTGGAAACGCATTAGAAAAAAGTTTGTGGTTTGTGTTAAATCACTGGTCTCCTTAAGTAGTACTTCTGGGAAATGATCATCTGTTTCCTGGATGAAAGTCTTTTCCGCTTAACTTCTTCCAGGACACGAAGTCCGCCGCCCGCTTAAAACTCCTGTGCTTTGGGACCCATCCACCAACCCGAACACCTCCTTCTTTTCACAGTCTTATACAGTGACAGGCAATGTGGGGCTTACAGTAATAAATACGTAGAATTTATACGAATTACAGTGCATTGCTTTTCGTAGCTTAATGCAGGGCGAGATACATTTAATCCCCGACGCAGATAAAAACAATTCAGCAGAGGCAGGCATATATAGACCAGAAAGGGGGAAATCCCCCCCACCCAAGCAAATCGCACCCTGGCTATATGTACGAATGGTTCACGAAAACCACCTAAACAGTAGCATAAGTAGTGATGAGTTATAAAGTCAATGAAATGACTCAGTATTCATTAAACAGCAATATGTACCCTAAAGCTTGCTAGCATTAGCCACCATGAAGTGATGGTCATGCCGGTCTAAGTGTAGTGAAATGAGCAAATGTGAGAGGTGTTCACTGTGATGGATTATCCAACTCAAACAAAGTAAGTTTCAAGAGCAGCAGTTGGATGTATGGAGCTGGCCGCCCTTGGAATCAGATTTTTCACATTATAATGTTTCTAAAGCCCACCCCTTGCTCCCAGTGCTAATGGCTTCACATTCCTGGTTAACCTACAGAATGTTATGATCTAATTTAGATCACACATCCAGTCACCCAAGATTAATCCAAATGTTGCAGGCATAATGTCACACAATCCTCATCAGTGTAGCACTCATTCTGCTGCCAATGTTTTGTGAAGGCGATGTGCAACAAGCAACCCTGGTCTGTCCATAAAGCCTCTGCTGCTTCCTGATGAGTCATTTGGAGTAGGTGTTGGTTTATCACTTCACCGGCAGACACTCATAAACCACATTTCTAAGCAACAGCAGCCAGATCCAACAGCAGTTACTGTACAACAGAAACCTTTGCGAAGCTTGCAATTTGGTCCAAGTGTTAATTACAGAGCTGCAAAAACATGAGATGAAGCGAGATGATGTCTTCCGAATGTTCATGTTTCGCCTTGAATAACACTCATGTGAGAATTTGGACTAACTTCAAGAGCAGAGACCAGCCTTCGGGCTAATACTCAATGTGATCAATGTTCAAACACACTGATAAAGGATTCATGAAGTGCTTCACAGGAATATATAATCCACTAGGTTTCTGTATCCTGACCCGTGCTGCTCGCAAGAGCATAGCCGGGCTATCTGTGCACCTGAAGTCTCCAGACATGTCTCTGTTTGGATCCATTACTCACTTAACAAGGATCCACTCCCTGGAAGCACTCCTGTGCATGCACGTTGACCAAGGATTTGACTGGGTAATGACACAAACCGGACTTAGATGTTTAACTGACTCAAGACTCAATTAAAGGATATTATCAGTTTCTGTTTGAAGCCAGGTTCTCATTTTTGTAGTTTTGTTGTTTGCCTGTTCGTCCCAGGTTATCACCAAGTTCACGGATCAGCACTTAATTCATTGAATATTATGTTAGCAAGACTAATAGGAATAACAGCCCCAAATTAAGAGATTAATGTTTAAAATGGAAAAAAAAAGACTTTGCAAAAATGAGAACACGATACAGAATTATAACAGTGTCTCAGTCTTTGGTTTACATTAAGATTTATAATCTGAAAAGAGAACTTTAAAATTGTGTTTTTATTATCTGACACAAAATGGATGAATGACAATATATCAGAATTAGGGCTGTCAATTGATTAAAAAATGTAATCTAATTAATTAATACTCTGTGATTAATTAATCGAAATTAATCGCATACATAATTAACAGTGCCTGAACCGATACTTTTTAAGAAAGTAAAAAAAGAAAAGAATTTTTTTTTACTAAACAACAGTTGGTGACATTAAAGAACGGCTTGTTTATTGTTAAGACCATATAGTCAAAATGAAATGATTTAAAAATAATGTATAACAATAACAATAACTTATTTCACTAGTAAATTACTCTTGACCGACAAAAACCACCACCAGATGGGAAAAGGGCATTTACAATAACTTCAAATGCACCACGAGGCTGTAGTTTACCAGTTTCATTGAACGCACCATCTGTGTTGTTTCTCCGACGGCAGCTGCAGATTGTTACATTGTTGAATCCTCTACAGTAAAACACAGTCAAACTTTACACCGTTTAGCGTTAGCTGTCAGCATTTTAACCGTGTTTAATCCAGCTACTAGCTAGCGGTAGGCTAACGTTAGCTGCTGTCGAGTATAGTGTTAACTAGCTAGCGGTAGGCTAACGTTAGCTGCTGTCGAGTATAGTGTTAACTAGCTAGCGGTAGGCTAACGTTAGCTGCTGTCGAGTATAGTGTTAACTAGCGTCAGGTGCAGCGGTGTTTGTGGTGCCTGTATCGTCTGTTTCAGAGCATCAGAGAGAAGCGCAGACATATCTGTGGCACCAGATTTCGGTAGCCAGGGTTGGCAGGAAGAAGATTTTTATAAGTAAATGTTCCAATCAATGATCCAGGCAGCACATTCTCATCTCCCTCCTTCATTTTACAGTCCAATGGTGGCTAGAACGGCTCCGGGTTAAACGTCAATATGGAATGGATTAATCTGCATTATTTTTTTTAATGCGTTAATTTCGATTAATTAATCTAAGAAAAAAATAACGTGTTAAAAAAAATAAAAGTTATTTTGACAGCCCTAATCAGAATATAAGTCATGTCAGGATGCTGCAAGTTCCTACCTGTGTGCAGTGCATGTTTCATACAGTATACGCAGTATGTGGAAGAGGATTTAGTAGTGCTGTACTGTATATATGTCACAGTTTTACTCTGTAAGTTCACACTTCACCATCAGGCCTTAGATGTTTCTGATGGAAATGTTCGCCGTTTGATCATTTGCTACAAGCCTGCTACGTTCCCCATCACATTTTCTTTTTCTTCCTCACTTCAGCTAAATTTCTTTTTGTGAAACTGTCAAAGGAGACAACCCCTTTGATGCATGCAACGTTAATTAAAAGGTTTTGAAGAGGCTAATTATTCATCAGTGTTTCTTAGCGTTATGCCTTTGACATTATGACACTCACAAGCTGGAAAATGTGACTAACCGCAAAAGAGGTTAAACCTAAAACCCATTTTCTCACTTGGAGAGTTTTACAGTAGTCCCTGACTACACTAAGTTTTTGTCATGCTAAATGAACAAATTGTAATCGTTCAATAGCAGTAGTGCTAGTTCTTGATGTGCAAGATTCTCATGAAATGCCCTGCTGAGTGTATCAAGCAGTCAGTTCACTCAGATGAAGGCTTGGTTGCAACATTTCTTTATTTGCATAAAGAGATGAGTGCATTTCATCTTTTTTATTCTGCTTCATGGCAAGCTGTACAAACATTCATTCTCTTCATACTGCTGCGGATGAAATAAGTGCAGACTCTTTTGTTATTACTAACAAACCCTACTTCAAAGAAAACCAATTCTGTTAAAGAGCAGTGAGAGAGTAAAAACTGAGAATGTACTAACACGGACCAAATCTGGTTCATCACCAAAAGTGACCATTTAACTTTAACAGACGCAGCATATAGGCTATGCTATATATATAGGCTATGCTATATATTTATGTCTAATATATCTGTATTCTCATAGCCATAGTCATATCCTGTACATACCTGTAGTAATAGACACTCATATAGACACATATCTATATATTTATATATCATTTCATACCTTGCATTCTATATATACTGTAGCATATGTTATTTAATCACTGCTTAAAGGTCCTATGACATGCTGCTTTTTGGATGCTTTTATATAGGCCTTAGTGGTCCCCTAATACTGTATCTGAAGTCTCTTTTATATAGACCTTAGTGGTCCCCTAATACTGTATCTGAAGTCTCTTTTATATAGACCTTAGTGGTCCCCTAATACTGTATCTGAAGTCTCTTTTATATAGGCCTTAGTGGTCCCCTAATACTGTATCTGAAGTCTCTTTTATATAGACCTTAGTGGTCTCCTAATACTGTATCTGAAGTCTCTTTTATATAGGCCTTAGTGGTCCCCTAATACTGTATCTGAAGTCTCTTTTATATAGACCTTAGTGGTCCCCTAATACTGTATCTGAAGTCTCTTTTATATAGGCCTTAGTGGTCCCCTAATACTGTATCTGAAGTCTCTTTTATATAGGCCTTAGTGGTCCCCTAATACTGTATCTGAATTCTTTTATATAGGCCTTAGTGGTCCCCTAATACTGTATCTGAAGTCTCTTTTATATAGGCCTTAGTGGTCCCCTAATACTGTATCTGAAGTCTCTTTTATATAGGCCTTAGTGGTCCCCTAATACTGTATCTGAAGTCTCTTTTATATAGGCCTTAGTGGTCCCCTAATACTGTATCTGAAGTCTCTTTTATATAGGCCTTAGTGGTCCCCTAATACTGTATCTGAAGTCTCTTTATATAGGCCTTAGTGGTCCCCTAATACTGTATCTGAAGTCTCTTTTATATAGGCCTTAGTGGTCCCCTAATACTGTATCTGAAGTCTCTTTTATATAGGCCTTAGTGGTCCGCAAGACAGCGACACAGCCTTCCAACTCCTACCCCAACATGTAATGTTGGAGGCAAAATTATGATTTCGATATTAACTTTTATTTTGATAAATTGTGCATAAATGCAGTGATATTTACAGTAAACTAGACTCATTATAAACTGACAATTTGTGTTAATTGATCTTGATGCGTGGCATATCGTCACAGCCTTTTGACAATCAGCTGATTAAGGCACTAATTGCATCAGCCGGTGAATAAAAGCCTAGCTGTCATTCAGTTTGGGGCCTTTGGTTTGTAGCCATATGGTTTTTTGAATGCTGCTTCAGGTACCGCTCAGAACAGTTATGTGATTGTGAGTTGAAGTTGTTTTTTGTTATATATTTAATTTTTTCTCTGCTGTCAATGCTTGTACACCTTCCGGTAAGGACAGTTCGTTATTTTGTGGAAAAGACGAAAACGTATCAAATTGAAGTTTGAGCGATAAAGAAAAATAAATGTGAAAACAAAAGGAAAACAGTGGAGTGATTCGGAGTCTTGTTTAAGCGCGTCGACCAAGGCGCATTCCAAAGGACAAGCGGGATCACAAAGGTCAGAAAGTTGCTCCCACTGTCAGCATTGCTCTGTATGCACTGTAGAACTCATTTACCATCGGTGTATGTTTTGAGGAGGTCGGGGCATTTTTCTCTTAGATTTTTTTGATTGCTTTATAATGGAGAAAAAGACACGACTGAAAGAGCTAAAGTGATGTCACATATGCAATAACAACAGTCCAGGAGCACATTTATAAATACACAGAGCGTTGCCGTTACATGATGTTCGCCACAGCCTGCCGAGCCAGACTCTGCTGGCTTCATCCAATTATGTGCATTCTTTCTCAGTCTGAGGAGGGATGCATTCTTGGAGGATATGAGAGTTTATTATCGCTCGTTAACGAGGAAGCTGGAGAACTGGCGGACACATTAAAAAGACAGGCGAGAAGAAGTTTGCGCAACCTTTGAAAGCAACAGTTGTTAAATAAAACATGGATGATGTGGCCAACCTTTTTCGCAGCCCCCGCAAAGGCTCTTGTCTGATTATTCTTGTCATAACCAGGTAGGTGTGAGGAGGTGGAAGAGGAATAGGAGGAGGAGGAGAAGAAGAAGCATATTTATGCAAGACTACGGTCTCTCTGTGCAATCTCTACGAGGGTGCCTATGAAATGAACTACAGTATGTGCCCCCCACTGCCCTCTCCCTCCCTCCCTGTCAGCCCCATTCCTCTCACTCCCTTTCATTCCCCATTAATCCATGATGGTGCCAACATTAGCAGATGACTTGTTAACTAAAGTTCACAGTTTGGCCCAGAGGGACGTGGGTGAAGCAGCGGTGTTTGAATTAATACGAGATTTAAGAGAATGTGGAATATGAGTCCTTATCTGATGAAACCTCAGCTAATATGACGGAGGATCGCTGTCTGCGTGAAAGAGGATGAAAACTTTTTTTTAAGGTTAAATAATGCTGAAGCGATGCTCTAAATAGTAGTGTGAATTTTCCTAACACATTTTTGATGCATTAAAGTGCTCCGTCCAATGCTTAATATGCACGTAGAGTAATATCCTATATCCATTAACTGCAACACTTTTCGGGTATTGATCAAAGGAGGTTCAGGAGTTCAGATAAACAAACAGCGTTTCCGGTGCTACGTCAACTCCCGGTCCTAACTGAAACAGCTTAAGTGTACTGCCTCCAGCTATTTATTATTTGACTAAACAAACTGAAAAAAAAAAGCACAGAGGGAGATGAGGACTGGGCAGACCACTTCACAGTCATCACTGTCCTCACGCATTAATTGGATTCATTAACATAAGATCTAACACACGCAATCAGCCAAGTTATAATTGGAGTGTTTGCGTATCGCTGCAGATCTTCACTAATTCATCCCTGAGCTTATTCATAAACATCTACTTGCCTTTTTAGCTTTTTAATCAGGAAAAAAATGGCATCAGGAAAAAAATGGCATCAGGAAAAAAATGGCATCAGGAAAAAAATGGCATCAGGAAAAAAACGGAGGCAAACTTGAGGAAGATCCTTGAACACTGCTTAAAATACAGTGTTTCTTTCCATATTTCAAGGACCAACCTGTTTCATGCTATTAGCCTAAAGCAGTCTCCATGATGGAAGCCCAGTGCTTCATTCTCCCAGATATTTTTCTACCCTCCATGACGCCCTGTGAGTTTAAGAGGCATGCACATAAAAAAGGTTAAGTTCTAACACCATGAATAATGTACATTGTTTGCCGGAGAATGGGAGCGAGCAGTATATATCAGATTCACACTCAAAACGCTCAATGACTCCAGGATAGTACGAGCAAAATGCTTAGAAGCCAACTATAATATTCACAAACAATGGATACCAAACCCTGACAGATATATCTAGCTTTTTTTCATACTTTTTCAACGCAGCCACCTTTTGATCATTTTCTGGATTCTGCATTAAAGGTTAATCATATTAATGAGGAAGATACTAAATTATAGAGCAGCGGTTAAGCTGAGAGGCCCAGACCAGGGAGATGGTGGCTTTTTGCCAGAAAAGGCAGCCCTCTTTCAACACACTTAAAGCTCATTAGAATGGCTCGAAAGGATCCTCTCACTACAAACTTCATTTCAAGCTAATTAAATTGAACATAAAAGGACAAAACATGAATACACTGACAGCTATTTTATCAAATGTTGTAATTGCTACAAGCAGGTTGAGTGTACACCTCTTTCCCTGCATAAGGACAACACAAAACCACTGCAAAACCATCAATAACCACCTGATTAATGCAGTGTTGGAGTACTCGAGTCCTGGGGCCACATGTATTAACATTGCGTTTGCGCGAAAAGCTTGCGTGCGCTGGTTTTCACGCACACTGTGTGATGTATAAAAATTTAACTTGACGCGAGAATGTGCAGGCCGTCACGCAAACTCCTGAGCAGACGTGAGAATGTTCAGGCCGTCCACCAAGTCTTGTCTGGCTCTGTAACGTGGCAAATTCTAACTGAAAAGTGCCGAAACTCTGGCCTGGCTCCGCCCTCCTACATACTTCCGCTCAATTTTCATTTTCCATCAGTAATATTCGCGGGTTTTCTCCGGTCAAATCTTTACCGGTCCAATCAACGAACAGAGGGAGTGGCTGAGAACGATCGCGTTGAGGTCGTGCGCTAGTTTGAGTTGTAGTTCCGTAATGGTGGCGGAGAAAGATGCGAGTGAAGACATTCGGTCCGTTGTGGCAACGCTGCTGAATATCCAGAAGATAAAGCCCGAGCAAGAACAATCTTTGCTGAGTTTTGATGGTGGCCATGATGTTGTTGCCCTCCTCCCCGCGGGGTTCTGGAAAAGTCTGATTTACCAGCTTGCTCCGTTAGTGGTGAAGGAGTTGGCTAAGGCTAACGCTAGTGATGCTAAGCCAACGTCACGACCAAACGTTAGCGATTGGTTATGGCAGATCCAGAGTGGCTGTGGGCAGATCCAATAGTTTTAAACTTCACCAGAGTACCCGCCTTCAAGGAAGTTAACACTTGTCAATGGAGAGTGGCCAGACTCTGTACAAATGAAATGTACCAGAGTCTGGTAGGACCAGGCTACCGAAACTCACCTAACATTACAAAATAAAGTTTCCACTTCAGTTACTGTCATACCTCTATGACGTTGACTATGAACAAACATAATTATATCCGCTGATACTTCATAAAAGTTTGATCATTGATGTGGATAATGTTTCACATCTTTCACACTATTAACTGTTTAATTCACAGGCTACTTCTGTTAAAAAATTAGGGCCTGAAATGAATGAAAACTCGAATTAGAAAATACTTTCAGTCATCCTGTAGCTACAGTATATTGTGCGCAACCGGCTTATTTGTACAACAAAAAGATCAGCACAGAAAAATGCAATTTTGTCCGTGAGTCTGTAGTTGCTGAGGCTCACATACATCCATGGTGCACAAGAGGCAAGACGCACAAATCCATCTCCCCAGGAAAAAACGCAGTGTCGGGTGGGCAAACTCATTTGATGTGTAATTGATCCCGTGGACGATGTGTAAGTAGGCTAAGTGAACAAGGTGTAGGAAATGAACCCGAGTTCTTACACAACATCGTTCATTTGTCTTAATCCTCCACATATTTCTGTTGCTGTATTTACTATTTCATCCATGCGTGGTGCAGCGGATCCGTGCGCACTGTCACCTGCCTTGGACACACACTGGCCTCACTTCCCTCTCCTCCTGTTGAGTCGGGTCTCCCTCGCACTGGAAACATCTGACTTACTTACACTTAGAAAATAAATGGCATTTCATCAGTGGAATCAAACTGCTTAATGTGCGTAATTTGGACTGACACGCACATGCATGTAACTTACAATTACTTGACACTCAAAGCAGAATTTGGCAAATTTGCCAACGTTGAGACACAGAAATTCCCACAGAACCAGAGAGTTTGCATATTCCAGCTGTGAAAGAGCTTGTTGTGAGTCACCTGTGTGGTAGCCTACTTAGAAAATGTAATCATTGTTTTACTTGATTTGCTAAATTCTAGGATGGCTTTGGAACTTTTTTGCTCACTTTTTCAGGGCGTTATCTGGACCAAACTGTAAGTGAGAAGACTATATGAGACATGCAATAATTGAGTCAAAGATATTTTACTTTTTCGATGAAATAAAAGCACGTCAATAAACTATACATTACTAGCCCTTGATGTGATTCTCTTTTTCCAGTGTGGCCCTTAGTGAAATTGAGTTTGACACCCCTGCTATAGACAGATGCTTCATCCAATCACCTGCCAAGTATACTCTAAAAGGGCTTTTCAGATGGTTCTACTGTATGTAGTAAACCATCTGGTGCGTCAGGTTAATGTGAAATAAAGCTATGCCCTAAATCTAAACAGTATGCAAATACAATACGTATTAAGGCAGTTAGTACAGTACACAAGAAATGCTCCTCCATTACATATCTGCACTGCATTGTATTAAATCATTAAGCATGCATACTGACATGTTTGAGTATGCTTAATGTTGTCACTTTTTTCAGTGTGAATGTTCAACATCCTCCAACCATGTTGGAATCAGTATGCAGAGTGGGATGGTGATACATCATATGTTATTAGGAAAGTGCTCTAGAGACTAGACTCAACAACAATGGCCCAGGACTTATAATTGGAGTACACTCCATATTTAGGATTGCTGTTGTTCAACAAAAGATGACCTTTGATGAGTCAAAAGAAGAAGAAGAAATACCTTAATGGAGTTGGAGCGACCGTTGAAGGGCTGGGCCTCTGTGAAGAACTCAGTGTTGTGGTCCAGCCGTCCGTGACCTCCATACAGAACCTCATCTGAATCCAGCTTGATTTTGTATCTGACAAAGATTGACGTTAAGGCTCTATAGCAGTGGGAAACTAGATTACAACATCTAAGACGTAAGACGCACAAGAGAAGGTTTTATCACCAGTGCTTTTGCTGTTCAGACTAGGTTTAGCAGTGCTCAGCTGGTTTATATTCATTGAAATCCTCACATCCATCAGCATTCATCTCCTCTTCGCAGCACTACAAAGTGACAGAGCGCAGCCAAAACAGAGAGACAGAACGCTGACTGAAATGAACATAAATACTACAGTGATTCAGCCATGGCTCAGCCATCCTGCCTGCCTGTCTAATTTATCCAATCCAATGCATAACTAATGAATTTCATAAAAAAATTATAACCCCCCCACCCATAATAAACTGTTGATAAAAAGTAACCAGTCCTCTAGGACTTTTTCATGTTTTTTGATTGTAGTGGAATAATTAGACACCGATCAAGAAAAATGACTAATTAGTTGTGAGAAAAGTGAGAGCAAATCAAATTTGACCTACATTAAATATGTATTAATTCGTAGTAGAGGCACCAGAAGGCATCTCTGAATTTAGGTCTGATACCGACCAAACAAAATACATCATACAAAATCAGCTTCATAAATCTGGACACTGCATTCTGCTTTTCTAAACAAATATTATAGACTTTTTGTGGAATATGCTGTACATTTCTCATGCACATGATCCTTTTTTACTTTGCCAATTTAAAAGTCAGTTGCTCATTGTCAAAAAAAGCTTGATGAATCCACTGTGATTCAATGTTGGAAAACAATACATGTCAGGGAGGTGGCTGGTTTTTCACTAGACTTAGACAGGTAACTAATCCAAAAAATGTAATTGCATGTATAGTAAAAGGTGTCCTGTACTAGCGTGTTTGTTTAACTACGGCCGTGGGGTCCAAAAACCGGGAATACAGTATACTTGTGGAGTCCGGACAGCTTTGTGGGGCCAAAATGCTGGACCCCACAAGGTTAAAGGTCTGTTTGAGGGTTAAGACTTTGTTTTAGGATTAGGGTTAGAATTAGGTTATGGTTAGGGTGAGGGTAAGGGTTAAAGTTAGGCATTTAGTTGTGATGGTTAAGGTTAGGGTTAGGGGCAAGGGAATGCATTATGTCAATGACAGGTCCCCACAAAGATAGTGAGACGCACTGTGTGTGTGTGTGTGTGTGTGTGTGTGTGTGTGTGTGTGTGTGTGTGTGTGTGTGTGTGGAGACGGGTTGAGGGGCGAGTGCCATCCGCCGTGCTTCCATAATAAGGTTACCCACGTTTCATATAATGTGTGTTCTTGAAGAAGGAACCGAGATGCAAAGACATTGCATTAAATATATGAGCCTATGTAAATCATGCCATATGCTCCAGCGAGGGCATATATTCACTTTTATAAGTGCAGGATCAAATCGATTACATGATGAATAATGCCCTTCAGTAGGGGCACATGGAGAATACTGACTAATGTGATGTGTACATTGTTAGGAAAGAGCTCCCAAAGTCTGTCTGAAGAAACAATTATCCAGGAAGACTTTTGAAAAACCCCTCCTACCTTCCTTAACATTAGCACGGTTCCCACCTCGCTCCTTGACAACAACAAAAAAGGATGGATGTCGGAATCAGTTACAAGGCCGTTATTAATGTCAGAGGAAATGTTGAAGACATTTTAAAAGCCTGATTTGAAATGCAAGAAGAAAGTGCACTTGGACAAGTATGTACATTTTCTTTATCTGAAAACTTCTCTCCAGGTAAACTTTTGCCTTGCTCATGCCAGTCAGAAATGCTTAGTAGCCTACATGTACATGCACCCTTGATGTCCATGTATAATGTAAATACCCATGGACATCTGTGCAGTGCATTATTTACTCTTGTCTCTCAGGGACAGGAGCTGTAAGTAGCGCTATTGTAACAAACACCAGGAGAAAGGAGAAGACATGTAAACAGCACCCTAATTAGCTGGCTGAATAATCACCTTATCTCCCCAAAAGGCTATATTGTGGAGTTTGAGTGTGATCCTCAAACACCGCATTGTTTCTCCTGAGGAATAGGAAGGTCCCCTCCTCCACACCTCCACTGCTCTACCTGCCGCTATGCTGTTTTATTGACAGAACAAACTCATTTTTGCTCTGAAGGTTTTACAATAACCATCAGAGGAATATGGAAATATTCTCTCAGGGGTTATCATGCTTCTGGGAAACTGAGGATACATGTGATTTCAAAGGTTAATCCCCACCGAATACAAACAATAAAAACCATGACATTACCTTAGTTTAACGGTGCATGAAATACGTTTGTGTACTGTAAATATCTTTCCAATAACGTGTTTCCGAAGGGATTAGGACAGCTGGTAACACCACAGCGCTCCTTCACACTGCTTGTTGTGCATTTTCACTCTTGTGGATTGCAAGTGTACTGTATGTGTGCACGTCTGTGGCACAGGGTGCTCTGGAAATGAGGCACAGTAACAGTAATTCAGAGTTCCCTGGCAAACGTATCTGCAAGGAAGCGAGAACCAGCACAAATTGGTAGTTGGAAGCTTTGAGCGATTATATCTTTGTTAGTGGTTACAGAAGGCTGCAACAACGGCTTGCAGTTTATCTGTAAAGTATTGTAATCAATTCAGCCTTTGTGAATAAAAGGGAATGATTTAAGAACACAATCAATTTTGCCCAATGAGCAGAAAGAAAAAAAGGCAGTCCGAAGCTTGATGATTAGAGCCATTGATGACCTGAAAACAATCTGGCCATGACCATGATTGCAGACCGAGCCACCACTTAGTTTCTCCATCAGCTTGTCGTTTTTTTTTTGCTTTATGGGAGTAATAGCATTCCCATAAAGTGTGTGTGTGTGTGTGTGTGTGTGTGTGTGTGTGTGTGTGTGTGTGTGTGTGTGTGTGTGGGGGGGGGGGGGGGGGGTGCTGAGTCAAATGTAAATGCATGTCTGAAGACTGTGGCATGGCTTTGTAAGCACTCTAAACACCATATCTTGCCTTTTGAGAGTTGACTTTTCCCTGCCCTTCTGCTCAGTCGGTACAAGTTACATCAGAGTGGAAGAATTGTTAAAAATGCTTTCAGTTACAGAGGAATGAGAAGCTGGTCTAGCAAAACCAGCAGCTGGAAGTCTGAACACCCACACAGGTGTTTTCAGATATTCTGGTTGATTAGACTCTGCTCAGGTTGAAGGTAGACCGGAGCTTTAATGGGAACTTTTTAGGTCACTAATTCTTTCTACCAATAAGAATTATACAGCTGTCATGTGTCCCGTTCTAACAGGTGCAACAGCACTAACAGGGGACTCAGGAAGATGTCACTACATCAGTCTAACCACACCCACATTAACTGAAAACACCTGTATGGGTGATCAGGGCCTTTAAAGGCTTTTCATTTAAAAATAAAGAGATGTCCATCACTTTTTACAAAGCGCATGAGACCTGAGGGCAATATTTTCACCTCAAAAACATTGCCCGTCTCCGCCCATCACTCCCCTTCTCTGCCGCAGAAACTTTGATTCACGCCTTCATCACTTCCAGAATTGACTACTGCAACAGCATCCTCAGGTTCACCTGCAAAAGCCTTAAATAAACTCCAATACATCCAAAACTCTGCTGCCTGTCTCCTCACCTACACCCATTCCCGTGATCACATCACTCCCGTCCTTCAGATTCTCCACTGGCTCCGTTTCCCAACGCATCCAGTTTAAAGGCCTCCTCCTCACCCACAAAGCCCTCCGTAAACAGGCTCCTTCCTACCTCACAGACCTGCTCCACCGCTACAACTTTTTTACTGTAGTGTCTTATATATCTATATAAATAAAATGTATTATTATTATTATTAAAAATAATGTTTACAAGATAACTTTGCTATATTAGCTTTGTATTGATTTGTTTTTATAAGTTTGGGGAAATCTAGTCATTTGTCATGCTTTTTTATAAAAAGATAAAAGAGATAAGCATTCTTATCAAATTATTCTTACATATGAAATAAAAAACTCCACAGCCATTCATTTGTACAAAAAGGAAACTACGCACTGTAGCTTTAAAGCTATAGTGCGTAGTTTCTGCCGCCCCCATGAGGAATTCTAAGTAATGACAACACTGTCGGCGCGTCCACATGATACAAGCCTTCTGTGATCGCGCACGCGCCCCACACCTCCTCCACACAGTTGCTAGTAGCCAAGGAGGAGACGGAGGATTAAAATAACATGATGGACTCTTCAGAAGAGGTCATTATCTTCACTCGAGTTTCTACGCGCACAAAAGTCACCGGACACCACAATCTTCTGAAAATAGCCATATTGAGAAATACAGAGAGAGTTGTGTGGAGCTGATAGTCTTAATTAGCTTTGTAGCAACTCATTTGGCAATGGCTTGAATGTAACGGACGTTCATTAATAGTTACGCGCTAAATCTTTAAATAAAGCCAAACTGTTTACAACCTTTCTAATCACCTGACTTGTCGTGTTTTTTTGCTCCATCTGAGCTGATGTCACCATGTTCCCAAATGAATGAATTACTTTCCTAAGAACAATGTTATCATAATTGAGAAAAATGTCAGACAAAACCACAAAAAATAAGACCCAAGCTATAATAAACTGGAATTTCCCATTAATTCCTGGCCTGAACTCTATTCCTCTATTTGTCTACAGCATTTGAACACGACAAAATTCTGATTTCAGATTAAGCCTCCGGATTGATGAGGATGTTTGTGGATGATATCTGGTAGAGTTACAAGCCGAGGAGAAAAGCAGTGTAACTTTGTCTATGCAATCCATCTTGATGCATCTTATAGCACGCTGTAGTGGGGAAAAAAAATATGAGATGCATATTTTCCATTTTCATAAACCTTATCTGGTGCATTCCAGATAATATCAGAGTAAAGTACTGTCACCTATGCACATCTGGGTGTATTTTATTCTAGTTAGTTAGTGTCACTGCACCTGTAGTTGAATTATTCCAACCAACACTCAGGGATCGGCTCAGACAGAGAAGGAGAATGATGACCTGACACTATCTCGACAGGATTGGCACAGTGTAAATCAAAGACCAATCTGCACTGACAGGTACAGCTTTCATGACGGGATCCAACTGGGATTTCAAATACTATAAAATACAAATACCAGCTAGATAAAGCCCAGTGCCTGAACAATGTGTCCACCACGAGTCAGAGAGAAAATAAAAAATAAAAAAACACTGATGGTTTGAGTGCCTGTCGAAGAGCTGACGTTGACTGCATTTTAATGGCCATTGTTTTCGGCGAGGTGCTTCGCTTCACTTTCTCTCCTGTTCCTCGTGAGAGAAAAAAATAAATAAATAGAAACATTCACAAGAGGACAATGAGAAGCAAAACGAGAAGCTTGTCTAAAAATTAGGGCTGTCAAAATAACACGTTAATTTTGATTAATTAATCTGAGAAAAAATAACTCGTTAAAAAAAATAACGCAGATTAATCCATTCCATATTGACGTTTGACCCGGAGCCGTTCTAGCCACCATTGGACTGTAAAATGAAGGAGGGAGACGAGAATGTGCTGCCTGGATCATTAATTGGAACATTTACTTATAAATATCTTCTTCCCGAATAGGGTTGGGGACCGAAATCCGGTGCTAATACGGCACAGGTGCCTTCATGACCTGTATCTACCGGACCGAATAGCAACGCAGATTTTGGTGCCTCATTTCGGTGCCACTGATATGTCTGCGCTTCTCTCGGATGCTCTGAAACAGACGTTACAGGCAACAGAAACATCGCTGCAGCTAGCGTTAGCCTACCGCTAGCTAGTAGCTGGATTAAACACATAGACATATATATAATGGACCAACAGATCCCGCTGCTCTGGACAGAGACCAGTGACGGCCATTAGAAGCACCGGTGATGGCTAGCGTTACTGCGCAGCCTCCAACTGAGAGAGACGACGTAAATGTGCCGTGAGCAACGTGTCTGAAAGTTGTAAGTCTTCTGGTAGCTGTGCCAAGAGAAATCTCAATCATTCCCAATCTAGCAGAGACGGAGAGCGTAGGTATATGTAAGGAGATAACATAGGCACAGGCTAATTATGGCTAACTAAAATGCTAGTTAACATTAGTAATTACACTTAAACAGCTAATGTGAGACAAAACTGCCTGCACGCTTCTCCTGTACTATACGGTAATTTCTCTACTGTGAGACAGTAAGTTGCGTGGTTATGACACAATCGTTAGCCTATTTTTACAAAAACGTCTGCTACGGAGCCATAACGTGAGCTACAAGGTAATGGAGCCTTTTATACATTGTCGTGTTTCTTTAGAAATAAACAATGGGAAAATAGAGTCTTTAAACGCTTCAGATGTAAAGTTATTCGCTGTCAAAGTGGCGCCAAAATGAATGGCAGTAACGGGAGGTGATGGCTTGGTAGCATAAAAATGGCGCCATAGGGTCTTCGCGGTCCGAGGAGAAGCTTACCCCCTTGATTAAACACGGTTAACATGCTGACAACGAACGCTAAACGGTATAAAGTGTGACTGTATTTTACTGTACTACAGCCACTGTGCATCACCTCCAACTCCCCCACCTCAACAGGGTCCTGGCCCCCCCCCACCAATGCCCCCTTAAGGTCCCCTCCACCTCCACCCCCCCTCCCACCTCCGTGTTAACTCTCTCCATCCACAACAGACTCTTTAGGAGACAGAATCCCAGGAAAGCTGCTGGACCGGATGCTGTCTCCCCATCAAGCTTGAAGCACTGCGCTGATCAGCTGTCTCCAGTGTTTACAGACATTTTCAACACCTCACTGGAGACATGTCACGTGCCGGCCTGCTTCAAGTCCTCAACAATCATCCCTGTTCCCAAGAAGCCAAGGACCACAGGACTTAATGACTTCAGACCCGTCGCCCTGACCTCTGTGGTTATGAAGTCCTTTGAGCGCCTTGTGCTTTCACACCTCAAAGCCATCACCGACCCCCTCCTGGACCCCCTGCAGTTTGCCTACAGAGCCAACAGGTCTGTAGACGATGCAGTCAACCTGGCCCTCCACTACATCCTCCGGCACCTGGACTCCGCAGGAACCTACGCCAGGATCCTGTTTGTGGACTTCAGCTCTGCCTTTAACACCATCATCCCGGCTCTGCTTCAGGAGAAGCTCTCCCAGCTTGGTGTGCCTGACTCCACCTGCAGGTGGATCACTGACTTCCTGTCTGACAGGAAGCAGCATGTGAAGCTGGGGAAACCCATCTCCGACTCAGTCCATCAGCACCGGATCCCCCCAGGGCTGTGTTCTTTCTCCTCTGCTCTTCTCCCTGTACACTAACAGCTGCACCTCCAGTCACCAGTCCGTCAAGCTTCTGAAGTTTGCGGACGACACCTCCCTCATCGGACTCATCTCTGATGGTGATGAGTCCGCCTACAGGTCAGAGGCTGACCACCTGGTGACCTGGTGCAAGCAAAACAACCTAGAGCTCAACACTCTAAAGACAGTGGAGATGGTTGTGGACTTCAGGAAGAACCCAGCCCCACCTGCCCCCATCACCCTCTGTGGCTCCACAATTGACACTGTGGAGTCTTTCCGCTTCCTGGGAACTATCATCTCCCAGGACCTCAAGTGGGAGCTGAACATCAGCTCCCTCGTCAAGAAAGCACAACAGAGGATGTACTTCCTGCTGCAGCTGAAGAAATTCAACCTGCCAAAGACAATGATGGTGCACTTCTACACAGCCATCATTGAGTCCATCCTCACATCCTCCATCACCATCTGGTACGCTGCTAGCACGGCCAAGGACAAGGGCAGACTGCAGCGTGTCATTCGGTCAGCAGAGAAGGTGATTGGCTGCAATCTGCCGCCGCTCCAGGACCTTTATGCCACCAGGACTCTGAAGCGTGCTGGAAAGATTGTGGCCGATCCCTCCCACACCGGCCACAAACTCCTTTTTACTACTATTTAACTTATTTTACTATTTATTTACTTTATTTTATCATTATTAATACATTCTGTGTCTATATGTTTATATTTATATTGTTTATATTCTTTTTATCCTTCTTATATTTGAATGTGTGACATGCACCAACAGCACCATGACAAATTCCTTGTATGTGCAACGTACTTGGAAATAAAGCCCTTTCTGATTCTGATTCTGTAGAGGATTCAACACCGGGATGCAATGTGCAGCTGCCGTTGTCGGAAAAACACAGACGGTGCGTTCAATGAAACTGGTAACCTACAGCTTTGTGGTGCATTCAAAGTTGTTGTTGTTAAAGGCCCTTTTCCCATCTGGTGGTTGTTTTTCTCATTCAACAGCAATTTACTAGTGAAATAAGTTATTGTTATAGTTATTACATTATTATTAAATCATTTAATTTTGACCATATGGCCTTAGCAATAAACAAGCCTTCTTTAATGTCGCCAACTATTGTTTAGTACCCTTCTTTTTTTCTTTTTAACTTTCTTAAAAAGTATCAGTTAAGGCACCGGGCAAAAATTATGTATACGATTAATTTAGATTAATTAATCACAGAGTATGTAATGAATTAGATTATTTTTTTTTAATTGATTGACAGACCTACTAAAAATATGAAGAGGCCAAACAGTCACTGTGCATCCAGACTGGCACTGAGGGAGGATGACTGTAGTACAGTTATTAAAGTTAAGACAGCAGCCTTTCAGTTTTACATTATACCCCAGACACTAAAACCACAGCCGTTCAGCTGTAACACATCTGAAACCGCATTGACTTCTTTTCAGTGTAATATTGACAACTATTTTTCCTTTGAGTTTCTATGTCTAATTAACACTGTGGCGATATGCTGAACTGGATACATTTTCGTAGTAACATAACTGCTGTGAATCTGTTACATTCCACTCTATGAAAACTCTGAACAAAGCCTCTCTCATCTGCTTTCATACATTTCATAAATTTGAATCATAAATTGTTTTTCTGAAGATTTATCTTTGTGAACCTACCTTGAACCAGTCCTCCTTTTCTATCTACTCTCACGTCATCTAAGTGAACGGAGCGATCCTTAGAAAAAGTATCCTTGTGTCTCATTAAACCTTTAGAACATTGCTGAACTGAACTCTGCTTCGTGTCGCGTTGTTCTCCCAGATCTCGTAACTGCTTTCAGAATCAACTCACAGAGATCACGCCAGTAGATGATAGGATACCACAAAACAATCGGGATCCAACAACACACGCTATAAAAACTCTATAGCAAGCAAACAGAGAAACATCCATCTATACCAACATGCAGTCATCCAGCATGTAGTCAGCATTGCCAGACCTATCTCCACAGAGTAAGGATGGCTACACCGCAGATACATTTTGGGATAGGAGGGGAAAAAAACGCTTTGGGCTGTTTGCATTTCTTTAAACTAGTGCTCTCAAACAATTAAAATATTTTATCGCGATTAATCGTATTAATGTCATAGTTAACTCGCAATTAATCGCACATTTTTATCTATTCTAAATGTCCCTTGATTTCTTTTTGTCCCATTCTTTTTTCTCATTTTAATGCTCTTATTAACGTGGAAAAGTGGATCCACTTTGCTTTGTGCTTTTGTCGCCTGGCTTTGACGAGGGGGCGGAGAATTGCCATCAGCTGTGTGCTTGGCCATCAAGTGGTATTTCAGACTGGACGTGCTGCGATGATAGCTCAGTTCACAACGACAAAACACACAGAATACTTTGGTCTTGTCAATGGAACCATTTGACCACTTTTTAAAAGTAAACTTTCCATTCAGAATCTTATTGGCATCCATTTCGGCGTCTCGCGCTCGCCATCCACTCAAAACGTAACGTTAGCCTACTACTCTTTGGCCGGCTCGCAAGCCGGTGTGGTGTTGTAGTTTTTCTAACTTTACTAGTTGTTGCAATAGCATGTAAAAAAAAACTACAAAGTTTGCTATGCCAAAAAGAACGTTAATCTCGTGCTAAAAAAATTACGCCGTTAAAATGGGTTTGCGTTAACACCGTTAATAACACGTCAGCGTTTAACTGACAGCACTACTTTTAACCAATCACAATCATCTTGGGCAGCGCTAAGCTCCGGACACAGGGGCTCTGCTAAATAGTCTCAGGAAGGAACTTGTCTTGGTGGAACCGCAAAAGAAAATGCCACATTCAATATTAAATGAAGTTAACTGTTGACACAATCCAGTAACGTGAGCTATTTCAATTAGCTGGATACATGGTTAAACCTCATTTGTTCTTACCAGTGTGTGGACCTTTTTCACAGCAGACATTTTGACTTGTCATAGTAGGAAGAGCACAGCTGAAATGAATAACCTTAATGATGGCTCAATTCCATCAAGTGTCCCAGTAAGCTATTTCAGTGAGTCAGCATGCACAATACCAGGGCCTCTCCAAATGCAGCCATCATTAATGGTTTTGAATAATACACCTGTGCTTTTCCTATTATGACATGTCAACATGTCTGCCGTGAAAAAAGTCTATCGCCGTGTGTACTTCGTCCACAGCAATCCCACCAATCGGTCCCAAAACGTCACATCTAGAAAAATATTCCTTGTAAATCTTTACAATCCTTCCCCGAAAAAACCAAGCTGGCCTGCCTTGTTGCACCATCAACATTTTCAGCATGAAGCTTTCTAGCTTTAACTTTGTTGTTGTTTCCCGTAGCAAACGGAGTTTAAGAACAGCAACACACAGAGAGAGCAAGGTGAGGGACGTCCAGCGGAACATCCAGCGCCAATTATCCTGGAAATGAAATGTTGTTGATCCAGACTATCCAGCATGTGACGGAGGGCTACAAAAGGTAAGGGACACACTCTCTGATATAATACCCAACTTGCCATATTGCCAAAGGTAATACCACCCTGTATTGGATCCATTTTCAGTGGTGCACAGCATGGCCAGCTGCATCCAGCTATTATTTCCAGATACTGCAGTGGTGTGGGGCTCCACTGTGACATCCCTGACCCTCACAGGTAGAAGAAAGTTTAAGAATATGACAGTTGAGTGTAATGAAAGAGCACTTTTGGAATCTGAGCTTGTCTTGTTTACCTCCTTTGCCTCTGAGTGGCACTTTCATCTGTCTTCTCCCCTAATTGGATCCTCTGCACACATTCCCATCGGAGGATCTGCATCTCCTCATACACACGGTGCATTTACCTTCCCCACACACACACACACACACACACACACACACACACACACACACACACACACACACACACACACACACACACACACACACACACACACACACACACACACACACACACACACAGCACATTTGCCTTTATGTGTTTACTGCTTCTCTGTATAATGACAGCCAGAGCTTTGCCCTCACATTTATTTGCATTTCCTCTCAGCCCACCCAGTGTCTGAGGCCGCTCCTTAAACATCAAAAGAAGCACCAGCAGCAAAAAGATGTGGTTCCATCTAAATGAAAATAAACCCTCAAAAACGGTGCTACAGACACTGTGCAGGAAGGCTATTAGTGGTGTGGCCGAGATTCACCCCATCCAGGCAGAGCCAAAAACACACAAGGCAGAAAGTAACTACTGTACACCCAACAAGCTTACAATTAACACGTGCTATTAAGAGATTAGGGCCCTTTCTTGCACCCGGCGCAGCGCAAAGCCAGACACAAGTGTCTTTGCTAGTTTAAGACCGACGCAGTTGCCAATTTCCCGTCCAGCGCCCGCATCGTTTAAATAGCAAATGCACCTGCGCTCATCTTTGCGCCCATGGGCGTGCTGGTCTTACAGGGAGGTGTGTTCAGGTGCATTCTGGGAGTATTGCTATCTTTAGGCAACGGGAAGGGATCGCGCCATTGACCAACAAAAACCTGGTCTAAAGTCAATAGCGCAGCATTTCATTGTTATTTTAACAGCGCATTAGTAAAATGCGTCTAGGCTCGTGCACGGCACACACTATGCTTGTTACACACACAGGGAAATGCAGCAGCACACACATGCAAAAGATTACAAATAAAAATATTACGATGCAAATCCGCCATCATAATAGCAATGCTCCGAGGTCCAAACGCGCCTGGCTTTTAAAGGGAATGGGAGATGACACTGATTGGTTTATTGCATGTTATGCCCAAAACACACCTATGATTAATGAAGACACTAAGTACAACCCTTTTGAACCATGCGCCTGGCGCACGGACCCTTTTTTCCGCCGTCAAACTAGCAAAAGTGGATTTGGACACGCCCTAACACACCTGCGCCAGGCGCTTCACGCCGTGCGCTTAGATCGTTAAAATAGGGCCTTAGGGGTTACTTCTGCAGATTTTTTAATCATCAAACAAACTGGATTATTGCTCTGTCTGACTATTCACGTTTCACTACTGCTGCTCGATTATGAAAGAAAATCATAATCGCGTGATTCCTAATGGACTTTTGGAAAGATGTTGCATTTACCGAACTTGAAAAACAGTGACAAAGGAATTTGCTGTCCCCTTCTTGCTCACCAAACGCTGGGTCTCTCCCTCTGCCATCTTCACTCGCGCTGATTTTCTACCGCTACCGGATTGCACAAACAGGACCTTAGCCTTCGGAAGGGGCCAACGTGTACGTGTCCTTCAGAACACAAGACAAAATAAGAGTTTACTCGCAAAACGCAATGTGCAAAATGATTGTTCTTTTCTCAATTACTTTGTTTTCGTGTTCGTTAGGAGCCGAAATCGCAATCAAAATTATTTTGTTAAGATGTTGATTAGCACTTACAAAATGATTTGAGGCGTACTAAAACACACTGCTTGTTAAATATAATGATATCATCAGGCTGATACTGTATTAAAGACTTTGTTTTCATTTAGGGTATTTCATTACATTTTGACAGGTTTATTATTCATTATAATAGCAAGAAGCATCAACGTATCCAACAACAAAAATAACGTAGAAATGAGAGAAACAAGTGCTGTTCAACAGCCTCACTGTCAGCCAATCCAATCATCATAATTTGAGACTTGAATTGCTCGTGTGTAGTGATTTGAACCGCTGGCATCCGGAGAAAACTAACAAGCTCCGTCTGCGTTTTGACTCACTGCCACATTATTGAAGTCATAGCTGAAAAAGCAACACGGCCTGGCATCCATCCGGGGAAACAGTTGCTGGTGGCTTTGGTGGGCCCCAGAAGAGAGTGATGTCCGTTATAATAAATACGAATCTGTCAGCTTCCTGTCCCCCTTCACATCCCTGATCATTAAGCCTGCTGTAATCACAACTGTGGGACTCATTAAATTCCTCTGCGCTGCTCGCTGGGAAGACAGACAGCCAATGTCGCTAAAGAGAGCGCTTTCTGAATCACTGGGCTCTGCTATTATTTCTCGCTAATAGCATAACACCAGCATAAACATACTGACTCATATCCTTCTCAACGGTAACTGCTAAAATTATATCACAAAAGTATTAGTCTCGGAGAAAATGCTGCCATTGCAATTGCGGGTCTTTCAAGTCGCACTTTAAATAAGTCTGACACGGTGTTTAGATCCCTGATGCTCTCCTCAGCCCAGAGGAATGCATCGTCTCACACATGATTCTCAGCATCTTCAATGCCCTGATCAGTTTATTAGTACATTCTTTTTTTTTTTAACCATGTCCAGCCGTCAAATTAATGTCAACGGTTAGTAGTGAAGATGACTGGCGAGACCCTGGGATTAATTAAGAAACTCATGCACAGTATATGCTCCTGTAGGGAAGAGGATTAGGGCTTAATTATTAGGGTTTAAGTTCTGAGTTTAAAGTCAGAATTCTGAGTATAAAGGGCCGTCCACACCAATGACGATAACTATAACCATAACTTTAACGACGTGAGCATCCACACGGCTGAACAATAAAATTCTGCAAAACAGCGACGTCAAGCACGCACTGCACTCTCCAGATGATAATAATACATAATACACTGATACAGCAGAGAAATTACAGGAAGGTCTGTAGTAATATCCTACATATTCGTGAATTTGGGTACATTTTATGAATCGAAAAAAGTCTTGACCCCGATCACAGCTGCCTTCTCCAGGAAACATCAGCGCACAGAGCTCCATAGAGCCGGGGGGGCGGGGGCGGGGGGGGTGTCAAATCTGTGCAGATAAAAACACTGACAGTATGATAATCACATCTAAAACACAGGATTAACTCTTAGGGCCCTTTCTTGCACCCAGCGCAGCGCAAAGCCCGACACAAGTGTCTTTGCTAGTTTAAGACCGACACAGTTGTTAATTTCCCGTCCAGCGCCCGCGCCGTTTAAATAACAAATGCACCTGCGCCCATGGGCGTGCTGGTCTTACAGGGAAGTGAGTTCAGGTGCATTCTGGGCGTATTGCTATCTTGAGGCAGCAGGAAGTGATCGTGCCGTTGACCAACAAAAACCTGGTTTAAAGCCAATAACGCAGCATTTCACTGTTATTTTAACAGGAAATTAGTAAAATGCTCCTAGGCTTATGCACAGCATGCGCACACTATGCTTGTAACACACAGGGAAGCGCAGCAGCACACACGCCCAAAACACACCTATGAATTAATGAAGACACTAAGTACAACCCTTTTGAACCATGCGTCCGGCGCACGGACCCTTTTTTCCGCCGTTAAACTAGCAAAAGTGGATTTGGACACGCCCTAAACGCACATGCGCCATGCGCTTCACGCCGTGCGATTAGATCGTTAAAATAGGGCCTTAGGGGTTAAATAATTAATAATAATACTAATGTTTAAAATACACAGATCTAGGTTCGTAGCCCCACTGAGGGGAAAGTCGCGTCACGCCACGGACCACCTGTGTGAAACAAATCTCTCCGCCGCGTCTCTCTCCGCCGCATTATGTTGTAAAGTCAGATGGATTTGATTGGCTGTCGGTGTTTCTATCGTTCATCAAAAAGAAAGGGATCCCAACGATATCATTCTCCACTGTCGCTGTCGTTATAGTTGTGGTGTGGACTACACCATCCACTGGAGTTAGAACGATTTCGAAAACTATAGATTTATAGTTATCGTTCTTGGTGTGGACGGCCCTTAAAGTCAGAATTCTGTTTCTTAAAAATCGGCATTTATTCTCATTTCTGCCTTTAAACTCAGAACTCAAATACATTTTTTCTCATATGGCCCTAATCTTCTTCCGTACCCCTGAGAGTTTCAGAGCCCATTTCAAATGGAGCTGATGGATGGAGCTGATTGCTCACCTTAATGGAATGCAGATGAAGATTATTTAAAAAATAATGTATCTTACTGTATCTTACTCTAGCATTTAATACTATAACAGGAGTGCAACACGTAACGGCTGCGTTATGAAGTTGTTGCATTCAAAGCCAGATATACAGTATCTTCTTCCTCTGTGCCATAGAGCTCCATCGTTAAAATCACATCAGTTAGGCCTTGCCATTGCACTAGGTGAACATGTTCTTTCATTACCATTAACACGGGCACTGTAACAGGTTAGCGCTCCAAATCCACAGTTTAAAAAAAGTTCAAACAAAAAATGCAACATTTGCTAAAACCTTCAAAGGAAATGCCTCTATCCTAGGAAATTAATTAGAAAGAAAAATTAAACAATATATACATGACCTGTTTTTTAAGATTAACATGTTCAGTAGAAAGAAATGTGTGGGTCCCCAGGCTAAGGGAAGTAGTATTGAAAGACGGACAAATGCGCTCTGATTCTGGTCTTTTCATGGGGTTTGTTGTGAACTAGAAAAATACAGAATAATGCTAGACTTCTGCTTTAAATGTCTATACAGCTACACTAGTGGCACCGTAATGTTAGCAAGTACAGCTGACCTGATGTGGAATGAGGCCACTCGCTTCAGACAATCCTGTAACGAAGTGTAGGACAAGTGGAAATGTGTTGTTGTTGGTGGTGCTAGATGAAATGTTACAGGATAACAAGAGTTGATAAGATGCATCTGCTGGGAACCATTAATGTCTGTACTGTACCAAACAGTTGTAGACCTACTTCATCTAACTCTGGCCCAAAGCGATGCACAGACACAGACTCTGCAAGCTTTAAAAAAATGTTAATGTGCACATGGCAGTAGTGGAAGAAGTATTCAGATCCTTTACTTAAGTAAAAGTACTAATGGAAGAATCATCAGAAATATGTACTTAAAAGTATTGAAGGTAAAAGTACTCAATGCAGAAAAATTCTCACATTCTAGAAACGATCCAAACAGTTCTGTCAATCAACTAAGTGTTTAATCGGCTAATCCAGGGGTGTCAAACTGATTTTAGTGCATGGGCCGCATCCCCCCTCCCCCCCCACCCCACCCCCTCCTATTTGATCTCAAGTGGGCCAGACCAGTAAACCCCTCCAGAAGGATTAGAAACGTTATCTGCCACAGAGTTTTTTTTGTCAGCTTGATGTTGGCAAACGCAAGTTGCTTCTGCAACGACAGCGCTCGAAGGCCATCATAGGAAAAAAAAATGATGTCACGGAGCCAGGAGAGAGGGGTAATATTCCAAGAAAAAAACTCAGAATTTCTAAGATTAAAGTCGTAAATTTACGGAAAAAGTGGTACATTTGGAATTGAAATTAATTACATCTCTGCAATTTTCACACTTTGCAAAGTCATCTCAGTGGGCCTGATTGGACCCTTAGGCGGGCCGGTTCTGGCCCACAGGCCGTATGTTTGACCAGTGATGGGACTAACGGCGTTACTTTTTTTCAGTAACGAGTAATCTAATTGATTACTCTTACCATCTTAATAACGCCGTTACCGTTACTGCCAAAAAAGGTGGCGCGTTACTATATTTGAAGCTGATTTTTTTCATCAGACCAACTAGATCTCTGAGTCAGTCAACGAGAGAGAGACAGGTATGGCGTTACGAAATGAAGGAGAGGGTTAACTTTTCCTGCTACAGATTTTCCAACGTGGTCAGAAAACACAGGGGAGACACTTTGTTTCTCTTAATATATGACTCTAGAGTCGCTACTCGCTCCAAAGCTAATCGCCGTCACTCTCTCACTTCTCCCTCGCTCTATCACCTACTCCCCACACACACACACACACACACACACACACACACACACACACACACACACACACACACACATACACACACACACACACATACACACACACACACACATACACACATACGCCGGCTCGACGCACACACCAGCGCACAAGTATAAACATCAGGCCACTTAAGTTTTTTGCACTACAAAGAGTGTATATATTTGTTATTTATTCTTGGTATAGTGTTTAACAAGCATAATTGTATTTTGCCCAGTTGTGGCCTGTTGAGGTGTTGTGTTATTTGTATCGATCCACTATATAAACATAATATCTACATACATGGCATTTGATTGGAGGCTAGTCTCACTTTGTCCCACAGCAAACATTAAAATAGTTTAGATTTGTGTACATCGTTTCTGTTGATAATGTATTGCATTAAGTGTCCATTTCATTATAATATTGAGATTTATCATAAATAATTGAACATGCACATGTATTTTAAGTTCCGTTAAACAGGGGTGGAGGTGGGGTCACATTTGAGCATTTAAAAATGTACTTGAAAGTAATGCAATACTTACTTTCTGAAGTAACTAGTTACTTTCATAATTTGTAACTAGGTAACTAATTTAGTTACTTTTTGGAAGAAGTAACTAGTAACTGTAACTAATTACTACCCCTGGTCTAATCATTTCAGCTGGACTTGTAGGCCGTTTTATTGTTGGGTAGTTTAACTTATAATAAAACATCAGATTTTATAAACGACACGTGTTTTGTGCACAAAAATCTTAATTTGTAAAGTAACAGAATCTGTCAGATGAATGTAGTGGAGTGAAGAGTACAATATTTCTCTCGGAAATGTAGAGGAGTAGAAGTAGAAAGTGGCATGAAAAGAAAAGACTCAAGTAAAGTGCAAGTACCTCAAATTTGTACTTAAGTACAGTACTGGAGTAAATTAACTTAGTTACATTCCATAACTGCTCTCTGCGAGGTTTAAACGTGTTAATGTACACATGGATCATGGAATTTCCATCGGTACATTTCTGTCTCCTTCCTGTCCCTTTTTAACAGACATTTACTGCCTCTGAAATATCAACAGTTAGTGATTCTGTCAGGCTGGAAAGATTAGTCACGTTGTCCTATTAAATAAGTAACTAACAGAGACAGCATTACTCTGGGAGGCACTGCGAGTGTGCACTGTGGCACAGCAGAGAAAAAGCCAATGTCTGGCGACTTAAAGGCAACGAGCAGTGAGGTGACAGAGCAGAGCTGAAAGGATACTTTCCTGGAACTTCCACAGCCACCCTGTAGTCCTGGAAGCTCTTACTGGGGTGGAAGTTGAAGATAAAGAGCACGTTCGCCCTGTCAAACACGATCACCTTGTCCCCTTCATGCTTGGCGCTGATAAAGGCCTGGAGGGAGAAAGAGAGAGAGGAAAAGCAAATAAATATTTCCTAATGACTAGTCATTACCAGTGGTGGAATGTAACCAAGTACATTTACTGAATTACTGTACTTAACTACAAATTTGAGTCTTGTCTTTTCGTGCCACTTTCTACTTCTACTCCGCTACATTTCAGAGATAAATATTGTACTTTTTACTGCACTACATTCATCTGACAACTTTAGTTACTTTATAAATTAAGATTTTTGCACAAAAAACACTTTAGCACTTTAACAGTTTATAAAATATGTTTTATTATAAATTAAACTACCCAACAATATAACGGCCTAGGAGTCCAGCTGATATGATTAGACTATGGTGACCAGACGTCCCAGTTTGACCGGGACAGTCCCGTTTTGGAGTTGCGTGTCCCGAGTCCCGTCAAAAGCCTGTCGGGACGCTAAAATGTCCCAGTTTACACCAACCACTATGAAATTGTCCCGGTTGTCAGCAATTACATAGCCGATGTGGTCTCATTATAGGGCAATCATTAACTGAACCCATGTAGATAGACCAATGAAGTGTCCAGCGTATGATTTTAACAATGTGTGTGTGTCAGTCAATCGTAGCGGTCTGCGTCTGCATAATCTGTGCAGCCAGCATTACAATGTATACAATGCCTCTTCTTCTGTCTGTCTCGTTTTACAACATGTTCTCGCACCCATATCGTAAAATATGGACGCTTAGTCAGGTGCCTTTGTCGTTCTTATTGACGCTAAAGTCTCCTTTAGCGCTATAAGTAAACACGCTTGGTCGGGACTATTGCCGTCCCTTTAGCGCTATAAGTAAACGCGCTTGGTCGGGACTATTGCCGTCCCTTTAGCGCTATAAGTAAACGTGCTTGGTGGGGACTATTGCCGTCCCTTTAGCGCTATAAGTAAACGTGCTTGGTGGGGACTATTGCCGTCCCTTTAGCGCTATAAGTAAACGTGCTTGGTGGGGACTATTGCTGTCCCTTTAGCGCTATAAGTAAACGTGCTTGGTGGGGACTATTGCTGTCCCTTTAGCGCTTTAAGTAAAATGCCTGATTTTGTGGGAGCTTTTGTAAAAAAATTTAAATAAAAGTTTCGATGTTTTTTGTATGTTTGTTGCAATGAAGTTGCGGGAGACAGTGAAAGTTGCGATTTTTTTTCTTTTTTTTGTATAGTTCTTTAAAAATAAAAAGGAAACTTGTTTTGGGGAGAATAAAATTGTGTCTAATCTGTCTGTGTCTATGTCTGATCTGGGCTGGCACATGTTCACGTTAAAAAGCGTGTGCGTGCGCGAGCAGTACGGTCACGCGCAAAGCGTCCCAGTTTTTGTTCCGGGAAATCTGGTCACCCTAAATTAGACCCTTAAACACAGTTGATTGACTGAACAGTTTGGATCATTTCCAGGTTCTAAAATGTGAGGATCTTTCTGCATTGAGTAGATCTACTTTTAATACTTTAAGTACACTTTCCTGATGATACTTAAATACACTACTTAAAAGGTGCAGTAAGTGATTCTGCGCAAAGATTGTTGATATTTGAACTCAACTGCCAGACAAATATATATATATATTATAACCAGATTTTTTTATTTCAACGCATACAGAAAAAATAGAGAGCTAGGTGACCGTGAAGAGATATTCACAGAATTTGACTACATGTGTATTGGATTAACATCACTTACTATACATTTAAGTAACATTTTCAATGCAGGACTTTTACTTGAAACAGAGTATTTTTACAGTGTGTTATCAGTACTTTGACTTAAGTAAAGGCTCGAATAATTCTTCCAACGCTGGTCATTATCTTTCTCATCTTGGATTTAGAGAGTTATAATGGGGCACCTCATATCCGTGGACTACACATTTCTAAAAAAGCCGAGTAACACTCGCACATCAAATTTGAGGTGGCACTCATCAGCAGAAAGCAGCGGCTCAGGATAGTGCGAGGCACACACTGTCAGCTTTAGACAGCTGCACATGACAAAGCCATCACTTTCCTGCGGAGCGAGCTACTGTTAACGTGTCATTAGCAGAGATTATCAATGTCACCCGACCACCTATTTTTAGCGCCTTGTTCCCCGAGCCAATTTCAGGGCAGCATATATTCACGGCTGAACGAGAAGATGAGCACCCCTGCAACTGGACCGGTAGAGGATGGAGGTTAAGGAAATGAGCTGACAGTCTGCAGTCTTTTACCAAGTTCTTTTCTACATGAGAAGTCCACAGATTCGGAGTAATGCCAAACTCCTCTGGCCGCCTGGAGCTGCTTTAGCCTTGGAAAACAAATACATCCGGCATCCATCAAGTCGTGACCCGATTAGCAAGGACAGTGACTGTGCATTCTCATGAATAAATAAATGTAAATGCAATCAACAGACTTGGCGGTGATCATAAAATGACATATTCCGAGTCTGTTGATGTTCGTAGGGAAAATCATAATTATTATCCAACTAATACTTTTCAAGTGTGCACCAAGCGAGATCTCCCGAAGACACAAAAATATGCAAGCAACGTCTTCTAGTTTGACAAGTTTCTGTTTCTGTCTCTGCCTGCAGCATCATTCTGAGCTCAAACTACACTTTTGGGTGAAACTTCAAGCAGGAGATCAGGCCCTTCTCTCCGCTTCTTTTCTTCACTGGAACGTAGGTTAAGTCAGCTGCAGGTGCAGCCGGCACAGTTTGAGGAAACGTTGGATTTAAACGTTGGTTTGGCCCCCGGCAAACATTATATGTATCAGGGGAGTCAAGAGACATCAGGAAATACATTTGAAGATGTAACATGCCGCTGGATAAGAGGTGAAAAATAATGTTTTGACTTTTCCCGTAGGGTTTGCTTAGGGAATGCTATGTGACAAAATCATAGAGTAACATTCGCCTTGTCAACTTGTGCAAAATGCTGCTGCTCGCTTTTTAACAAATACCCCCAGAAGTGCACACATTACTTTCTGTTCTCTACACTCTCCATTGGCTCCCGGTGAGTTTTAGAATCTATTTTAAGATTTTAATGCTTGTTTTTAAGGCTGTAAATGGCCTGGCCCCAGCATATTTGTCTGAGATTTTAACCCTTTAACCCCCCTAACAGGTCATTACGGTCAACCAATCAACTCATTTTAGAAGTCCCAAGGTCATGGTACAAACTGTGGGGTGATTGCGCTTTTGCAGTTGCTGCCCCAAGACTTTGGAACAAGTTACCCCTGACATTTACTTTTACAGCTGTAGCTATTTATTTAGAAAGGCTTATAATACATAGTAGCGCTGTGACATTTGTCCTTTCTTTCTCCTGCTTATATGTAACCTTTTCTCATTTTACTATATTCCATGTTTTATTATTTTATTGTATGTTACGTTGTTTTTCCCCTGATGTAAATAACCTTGAATACCTGCTGGTGGCTATAACGCTTTATATACGTAAACGAATGATGACTGATTGACTCAATTAGTTCAATATTAGAAAATAAGACCCTCGTCTTTCTAATGCGAACACAAATCTAAATGTTGGGATTCACCGACTACTTTTAGTCTTACAGATAAAGATAGATTTATTTAGTACCACTTTATTTGAAGGGGTGTGCATAAGACTGACATGACACCGTCATAACTATGACATGACACCTGTCATGAACATGGAGTCTTTTTGAGTATTCATGACTGTTGTCAGTAAGTGTCATTCTGTAAATTATGACACTTTTAATGCAAAGTTAGCATTGTTCGAGATGTTTGTGTCATGACAAGCAAGACAATATAACCTCGATGTCTCTGTTACGACAACTTTACATTAACCTAGACAACATAACCTGTCATTAATATGTCATAGCAGGCCTAATTATCAAACTATTTAGCTTTATGTGTTAACATCACACTAAACTGACTGTTGTTTTTTTTCATTGGCTGTCTTGAGACCATTATAATTGTGTCATGAATAATTCCCTTGACCTCAAGTAAAGTGGAACCATTTGGACTTGTCATTAAGATGTCATAAAAGTTGTAAGACCAATTTGACGACAGTAAATTCAGTACAGAGTTGATTTGATGAGTTTTGGACAGATAACGGTAGCTATAGGCTAACGTTACTTGTTGCTGAAGTAACCGCTAACTGTAGTTCGCTGCCGTTAGCAAGTATGCGTGGTTAGCTGTACACCTTGTCCAATTAGCTGACACAGCAGTGGGGCGCAAAGAGCTCAACCTAGAAAGAATACCATCTCAGTAGTGCAAAACTGGCCTCCCACGTAAGTCTTGGAGGTTGTTTTTGACAGTTTAATGTAATGTTAACACATAAGATAAATAGTTTCTTAAAGTTTGATCATTAGGCCTGCCATGACATATTTATGTTATGTTATCTAGGTTAATGCCAAGTTGTCATAACAAAGACATTGACAGGTTATATTGTCTTGCTTAAAATATCAAGTTGTCATGACACAGATATTGTTGTCTTGGTTAATGTCAAGTGGTCATGACACAAACATCTCGAACAATGCTAACTTTGCATCAAAAGTGTCAATTTACTGACAACAATCATGAACATTCAACAAGACTCCTTCATGTTCATGATAGGTGTCCTGTCACAGTTATGACAGTGAGTCTTATGCAAACCCCTTCAAATAAAGTGTTACCGATTTAATATAATCAGCAGTAAAGCATCTTATGGGTAACTGTAATGGGTTGCATCCATTGACTGTTAACATTAATGGACAACGCATCCGGTTCGGCGAAGTGCTGCAAATACGGAAGTGCCTTAAACCTGCATTCTATCTGAATTCCAGCAGGGGGCGACACGTGCGGTTGCAAAAGGAGGTCGGTTTCTGTAGAAGACTATGAGAAAGTGACCTATTTCTGACTTGATTTATTACCTCAGTAAACATTTTCATAATGAGTTTATGGTCTCAATCGCTAGTTTTAAGTCTTCTGCAGCACAGAATGATGTTCATTTTTTTAATTATGGTCTCGTTGATTTTAAAATCGGCGATAAAGCAGGGGGTGTTTTAGGGCGTGGCTATGATGTGATTGCCAGTGAAAGTGTTTAACGTGGCTCCTCCCTCACTCCTCCCTCTCGTCTAAAATCGTCACATCCGCAACCAGGATGGCTGCGGCCGTAACGGCAAACTCGACGACGGATAGCAGATCTCCACAAACCTATGGCTGACGTCACACATGGTTGCATCCCAGTTAAGTAATGTAGGGAATAAGTAGATGAGAGACTACTCTGGATGCCATAGTCTGCTTGCTAGTGCATACTGTACCGGTTTATTTACATCTCATCATAGGGGAACACCTCAAGTGATGCTATCCCTGCAATAACAAGAGTCTTAGTTCATGTCCAGAGTTCGGCCTTTTGAAGCTCACGCCTGCACATCTTCACAGAGGTGTGCACAAATCACACTTTTAAGCAAAGTCACTGCATGTTTCCATTTCCACATAGTTCACTTACACCTGGGACAACAGGCAGAACTGCCCACAGATCCTCTTCTGCTTCTCATTTTAACTACAAAACGCCCTTGGATCCTCCCACAACAGTGAAATATTGAACCGAGCTAAAGAATAATTCCCACTAAGAACCATTACCTTGGCAATGTCATTGACAAGGTGCACAGAGCATTCAGACTCATCTGGTTATTACAGCAGAATCTCAGAGTAGTTATTTGCGTTATCTGTGAGTGATGTTCTACAAAGTGTGTTTGCGATATTGTATCCAATCCCTGAATAAGCTATTATTATCTCAGCTGCTTCCGAGCACTGTCTGAGACAGACCGCGCAGGGTCAGCTACAGAAACGGCTTCATTGTCTATTACTTCTACTCTGACTCCTCATCTTCCCTCTTGTCACGTCTAATACAATAATTTCAAAACTATTTCTCTGCAGCTGGTCTTTTAAAACCAGTGACAAACTATTCAATGGACTGTGTCTGTGTGTAATGATTTAACTAAATCCTGTGCATTAGATATATACTTGTCTCGCATTGATAGACCTTCCTCCACAGCGCTGCAGAGGAGGGTCTGGCTAGTCCACACAGCATTCCGGGATGGGAGACCAATGTGCTCTGGTTTATTGGCATTTCTTTAAATCAATCACCATCGTCATGGACGGAGCAACGGTGCCTCTGCAAAACAGCCTCGGGAAGGAACTTGTTTTGGTGGAACGTGTGTACATTCAAAAGTTATTTTAGTCGTGCAAACAGAAAACTCAGATTTGACAGATAGTCTAGCTAGCTGTCTGGATTTATTTATTTACAAATGGATGTGTGTTCATCATTAAAAACACTTTGATGACTGATACTCTATACTTTAAATGGTTTTGGAGTAGGTCTTCATTAGCCTTGATTCAGACAGGACCCTATTTAGACCTTGCCTTGGAACTCACTTGGACTAAACTTAAGGCCCCTAGACACTGTCCCATTGTAGACGTACTTTGTAGCAGCAGTTACATTGTGAGAATTTTGGTCCCACATTTCTGAAACTGTCGGAATTTTGGTCATCGAATCTGTAACTCTGCCATCAGTGTGTCACAGTGAGATCTCGGACCACTGATCCATGACTAGAGATTTCACCTCGCTTCTCTCACAAATGTCAACTTTTGTCTCTGACAGCCCTGATCTGTACAGCGTACCGGGGCCTTCAGAGTAACGGGCTCGATAAGACCTTTTGAATTTTTATTTAATTTTATTTTTCTCAATGTAGTGGCAACTACCATGTTACCTTATTATTATTATTATTATTATTATTATTTTGGTGTTCTCATGTCTAATGTTTTAATATCCTAACAACAATCTGTCAAAACTTTTCTGATGATTGCAGAATTATTCAGCAGCGTAATAGGACAACAGAAACTGGTCTCATCTGTGATCAAAAACATTATGTCGTAATAATAGCAAAAGATAATAGCATAATAAAGCATGATTACTAATTACAAGCACATCCACTCTAGCCATTCATAAGAAGTATCTACTGCCCTTATTTAGTGTTATACTACAGGACAATTTAAAAGAGTAAACTCTTACTATCGAAGGTAACGGTAAATAAAAAGGCCCAATATTCAGGAACGATCCTTGTGATCAATGGTCTTCCTGTTCCCAGCTGCCCAGAGCGATACACATAACGACAACATTCAGACTGCTATTACATAATCTGAGGGAATCATTTTACACATGATTTGAGGTAATAAATCAAAGAAAGAACTAAATTAGATGTCCTTAAGTATACATTGTAGGGCTGTCAGCCAGGGAAAACAGCAGGTCAGCACTGCTGCCAAATGTATGCATCTTCCCTGCCAGTAACATTCTTTGGGACCAGCATTCCCTCCCATTCCCCCAGAAGGGAGCTCAGAAACCAGCCAACACTCTGTTTCATCCAGTTGAAAAGGGTGTAAGAGGTTCCAGTAAGGCAGAACACACTTCTGATGGATCGGCCAATATGCAGAAATTATACTTGTGAACCAGACATGTCTCTAATTCTGCTCTCTGATACATTTCCTTCTGTGCTACATTTATTTGTCTGTCTGTCGAGCAGAAATATGCAGGTCCGAGTGTAACGCAGCAAGGTGAAGAATCTGACGACTGATTGCCAGGCATGTAAGGGAAGGGATGTTTTTTTTCCCAATTACACAGACTTACTTCAAATCCCTGTCAATTTAGCCACACTCTTCATTTGCATTATCCCACTACGTTGCCTCTCAAGAGGAAAACATAATTTTTTCTCCCATAGGCTTCAAATGCAGGCAACGAGAGGGGCTTAAGGATAAGAGTGAAATCTATTACTGTTTACCTTGAGAGCAGCCAGAGAAAAATAACTATTGATGCGGCATTTACCTCCACCTGTCTCACTACTCCCCAACGGAGAAACAGGAAAACTGGCAAGGTGTGTAAAGATAGTAGCTTGGAAATAAATGTATTCTTGAAAGAAATCATCAAATATGTACTAAATCGGGGCGCCTGGTTAGCTCACCTGGATGAGCGTGCACCCCATGTATAAAGGCCCAGTCCTTGTCTCAGCAGCCGCTGGTTCGGTTTCCACCTGTGGCCCTTTGGTGCATATCATCCCCCTCTCTCTCCCACTTTATCAATAAAGGTAATTAAAGCCAAAGAAAATAATCTTTAAAAAAAGATATATATATATATATATATATATATATATATATATATATATATATATATATATATATATATATATAAAAATAATTTATGAACACTTGTTTGGGACACTAGAAGTTATTACATATTCTGTATGTGACTAAAGAACGGTGTTGTAACATTATATCTTCATGTGTTTTTTTTGTCATTGAAAGTGTGTGCACAAAGCCTACTGTACAGTGAGAGTGTAATGTCCTTACAGGTGGGGCAGCCAGCCAGCCATACTTGTCTTCGGTCCGGTTCATGTCCCGGTCAAAGGCGTAGAGCTGAGAGTAGCGGAGGTGATCCGTATCCAGTAGGTTAAACTGCCGCCGGGCGTAGTGGTAACTCTGATTGTTCCCTTCTCTAGGGAAATCCAGCCACTCAGGATGGCCAAACTCATTCCCTGCAACACAGAGAGCGCTATTAAAATATGGACATAATAAAGGGAAAGGCACACAGTCTCTGTGAATTAGCATACTCTATCGTGCCGTGCAATAGGAGGTTCTTTTCAGGTTTTGTGCAATTTTTAACAAGAGGAAGAAAGAAAAAAGAGACAGAGATCAAAGAGACCAGAGTCGGTGACTGTCTGCAACCTTCTTCTAACCCCAGCAGAGGTTAGTATTTTCCATATTAAAACAACAGAGCCACAATGCTCTTGTGACCTTTTTCACCAGCTACAGTGTGCCAACCTTCCTGTCACCCAGGACTCTGCCCTTTCATGAACAACACACTCAGGAAAAAAAAACACAAGTAAAAAACATTGCAAATAAATCCCAAAGCTTTCATTTGAGTCTCACTTTTTCAACAAATATATGCAAACATAATTCACCATGATATTACTCATCACTAATAGAAAATAAGAACAACCCAAGGTTTCTTTTCAGCACTGTAGCCAGGCTGACAGAGAGTCACAGCTCTAAAGAGCCATCTATTCCTATAGCTCTGAGTAGTGACAACTTCATGAGTTTCTTTAATGATAAAATTATTATAGATTATAATTATTATAACAATTAGAGATAAAATTCATCACCTCTTGCCCTCAACTTCTAGCGGTTCTCCTTTAAACGCAGGACCGCTAGAAAGAACAAGACCTGACATATACTTAGACTGCTTTTATCCTATAGACCTTCAACAATTAATGTTAAAGGTCTCTTCAGCTAAGCCATCTACCTGTCTCTTAGACCCCATCCCAACGAGGCTACTTAAAGAAGCATTACCTGTGGTTAACACTTCATTACTAGATATGATCAATATGTCTTTAGTAACAGGTTATGTACCACAGTCATTTAAAGTAGCTGTGATAAAACCTCTTCTGTAAAAAACCCACCCTTGATCCTGATGTCTTAGCCAACTATAGACCTATATCTAACCTTCCCTTTATTTGAGGACTTTCATTCAGGATTTAGAATGCATCATAGCACAGAGACAGCACTAGTGAAAATTACTAACGACCTTCTAACTGCTTCAGACAAAGGACTTGTCTCCATACTTTTCTCCTTACTAGAACTTAGTGCTGCATTTGACACGATTGACCATGCCATCCTGTTACAGAGACTGGAACACTTAGTTGGCATTAAAGAAATCGCACTAAGCTGGTTTAAGTCCTATTTCTCTGATCGATCTCAATTTGTTAATGTTAAATCCTCCAGGTACGCTAAACTTAGCCATGCCGTTCCACAAGGCTCAGTGCTTGGACCAATTCTATTCTCCTTATATATGCTTCCTTTAGGCAATATTATTAGGAAACACTCAATTAACTTTCATTTTTATGTGGATGACACCCAATTATACCTATCAATCAAGCCAGATGAAACCAGTCAGTTAAATAAACTCCAAGCATGCATCAAAGATATAAAATCATGGATGACCTACAATTTGCAGATGTTAAACTCAAGAGAAAACTGAAGTGATTGTGCTGGGCCCTAAACACCTCCAAACCTCATTATCTAAAGTTATAGCTACTCTGGATGGTATTTCTCTGGCCTCCAGCACTACTGTCAGAAATCTAGGAGTTATTTTTGATCAGGATATATCCTTTAACGCCCACTTAAAACAAACCTCAAGAACAGCCTTTTTTCACCTTCGTAACACTGCCAAAATTAGGCACATCCTGTCAACAATGCTGAAAAACTAGTCCATGCATTCGTTATTTCCAGGCTGGACTACTGTAATTCCTTACTATCAGGATGCTCAAATAAAATCCTTAAGACTCTCCAGCTGATCCAGAATGCTGCAGCGTGTGTTCTGACAAGAACTAAGAAAAGAGTTCATATTTCTCCTATATGAGCTTCTCTGCATTGGCTTCCTGTAAAATCCAGGACTGAATATAAAATCCTTCTTCTGACCTACAAAGCTCAAAATGGCCAAGCACCATTATATCTTGAAGAACTCAAGTACCCTATTGTCCCACTAGAGCACTGCACACCCAGAATGCAGAGTTACTTGTGGTTTCTAGAGTCTCTAAAAGTAAAATGGGAGTCAGAGCCTTCAGCTATCAGGCTCCTCTCCTGTGGAACCAGCTTCCAGTCTGGGTTTGGGGGCAGTAACCACATTTAAGAGTAAACTTAAAACTCTCCTCTTCGATAAAGCTTATAGTTAGGGAGTAAGGAGTTGCGTTCAGCCAGACCGGCGGGGGAGGGTGTGTGCTTGCAAACGTGGCACCCCTTCTCTTCTCTGCTTCTCTTCATAGTCGTCAGATTCATCTACCTTATAATCAATGATATAATCAAAGTAGAAGGAGGCAGGCCAGTACAGCCCGATCCAGCGGGGGAGAGTTCTAGCCCGACCAGGCTCCTCTCCTTAACCTGTCTCTCTTAATTATGCTGTTACAGTTTTAGACTGCCGGGGGACTTCCTTTGACACACTGAGCTCCTCTCTCTTTCCATCTGTGTGCATCCATATCCCAGAAATGCTTGTTATTAACCTAGCTCTGGGGAGCTTATTTCCCAGAGTCCCTAAGTTTTGTTTTTTTTGCCCAGCATGTTTACTTGGATTAGGGTGGCACCTTAATCATGGTTGCAGCTGTCGCCATGGTCCTGCTGCGCACCCTGCTATGCCCTGCTACACCCTGCTATGCCCTGCTACACCCTGCTATGCCCTGCTACACCCTGCTATGCTCTGCAGTGCCCTGCTACGTCCTGCAGTGCCCTGCTACGTCCTGCAGTGCCCTGCTACGTCCTGCAGTGCCCTGCTACATCCTGCTACGCCCTGCAGTGCCCTGCTACATCCTGCAGTGCCCTGCAGTGCCCTGCTACATCCTGCTACGCCCTGCAGTGCCCTGCTAAGCCCTGCAGTGCCCTGCAGTATCCTGCTACACCCTGCTGTGCCCTGCTACGTCCTGTAACGCCCTGCTATGCCATGAACTACTACACCTACTATTTCTAGTCATAGTTCCATTATCTTTACTGTGACTATTATTGCCACTGTTCATCACACCCCCAACCGGCACCGTCAGACACCGCCCACCAAGAGCCTGGGTCTGTCTGAGGTTTCTTCCTAACAGGGAGATTTTCCTCACCACTGTCGCATTAAATGCTTGCTCTTGGGGGAATTACTGGAATTGTTGGGTCTTTGTAAATTATAGAGTGTGGTCTAGACCTACTCTATCTGTAAAGTGTCTTGAGATAACTATTGTCATGATTTGATACTATAAATAAAACTAAATTAAATTGATATATTTATATATTATTTCTCCACAACGGAGAGCAAAGTCTATGCTGGAAATGAGGAGAAACTGCAAAGAGCTATGTATACGTCTGACACAAATGAGCACAAAAAGCGGAAAATTCTCCAGGAGATCTCCCTTTATCTTGTTGATTAATTCATAATTATTTAAGCATAAACTACATTTGTGAATTATTCCCACAACCACCACTATTTTACTTGTAATGTAACTACTCCACAAGATTGTTCATTTTATTTAACATCTTTTAATTGAGAGGGGAAGCCAGCAAAGACTCAAAAACTTCAGAGGAAGCAGCGTGGATAGAGAAAGCGTTATACAGTCCAGATGTAAAGCCGAATGCATACTGCTGAAGTCGGGGAAACAGCGGCTGTTGCTACTAAGCTGTCACGCCAGGAGATGAGATAATGAATCCGTCATCGGTTGTCGACACAACATCATAAAACAACAGCCAGGGTAATTGAATTCCCGGCAGAGGAAGAAACACAGACAAGAGACAGAGGAAGATGCATGACAATATGAAGAAGAAGAATACAGGCTAGTTGTTTATTTGGTGCTAAGAGCCCCCCACCTCCTTTACAGAAAAAAAAAACAGAGTGATGGGATGAAGTGGAACAGACAGGGGCTGACAGCAGATTCTAATGAAATACATTATGTAGGTGTTAAAAAAAGTAGCAAACAATAAGGCATGGACTGCCAACAGAACAAGACCACTGCAGCACTTGCCAAGAAATTAGGGCAGCAAAGACAAGCACAGCGAGCGAGAGAGAGAGAGAGAGAGAGAGAGAGAGAGAGAGACTTTTCTTGTGGCATCTGCATGAATAACAAGCCTCCCACACAGCTGAACTTAAAATGTAAAGGAGTAAATTACACCTCAGACTTGCAACACTGGCAGTCAAATGCATACTGTCTTCCCTGCACTCCAACAAGAGGAACGTGCATCTGCATGTGTGAATTTTTCATCTGAAAATTCCTGTATTGATATTTCACATGCAAATTATCTCGTGAAGCACAGCGTCTATACTGTGTTAGCTACTGATTTGTGTACATGGGGCTTTAATTACTGCTCCTGAGAAAGTAAACGGGTCGAATTTCTAAATGTTTCCGGAGAGATGAAAAACTCCAGTGTGCCCAAATGACATAAAGCATGTATACTCTTAAATACTATGATACTATATATATTTTTTTTATAAAATACTACATGTGGCCAAAAATGTTTGAGGTAGTTAATCATATTTTTTGCTATTTTAAAGCAAAATATTAGAAATATTCTGTGTAGTGTAGCTAGCCATGTATCTCTGGATGATAATTTGTTCAACTGAAATGTCAACCGACAAAAGTGATATTTGTTTTGTTTGCTTCTCTCAGACTATCATCACACTGAGCTCATGATCATCACAGTGGCCATAGATCAACACACTGCCTTACAACAGAATTGTAACTTCTCTTACTTAATAATATATCCCAGTGTATCAAGATATGAGGTTTTAAATAATTAATTTGACTGTCTCAAGTCCTGGGACAATTATTAGGAACAGCAGGTTTTGTGGTTGTGTTAGTAACAGACCATGAGATGAGACGTTTCCTGTAATTATGGTGTTTCAGTAGCCTGACAAGCCAGACCCACATCAAGATGTTGGGTCTAGGAACTCACCATTGACAGGGCTCAATCCGAGGGGCGGGATAAACTGTTGTTTTTTTAAATTCCCTCTGCATGCAATAGGATAGCGCTCCAACCAGGCAGAGCAACGAAGAAGGCAGAGAAGCCAGTTGATAGATTAAACTTTTGCCGTATCCGGTCGGCAAAACTCCGAACACATCTTCCTTTTTTAAGAATGACTTCAGAGCCGTTCTTTGTTCTTTTCTCAAAGAAAAGCTTAACTCCAAGTCTTCCAGAAGACCGCTGTTCGCCAGCAGCATCAGCCATAAGCCCGCCCACCGACTCTATACACGATGTGATTGGCCTGACTAATTTTCGAAATATGATGGTCACAAACAAGGAATAGAAGCTATGGCAACAATACTTTGAGGGAAGTGTACCACATTGCAAAAATAGCACACTGGTGTCTTGAAGTGAGAACGAACTTTCTGGAAAATACAGCGCAGCGTAATGTGTATATAAAGTATGCTTTGGATTGGTTTTGGATCCATTTTGTGCGATCGTTTCAGTTATTTCTTGTTGAAGAAGACAAACAGCTGATGAACTGTAGTTCTGTTTCAGACGGGCTTCATTCCCTATTCCTGAAAAATAGCCACACATTTTTACAGACTGAACTTTCAGAATGAATCTCTCCAACCCTATTGGAGCTTGTGCAAGGAAGCTGCCCCTCATCTTCTTTTCTTCACTCCTGTCCAGATTTCCTCACCAGTGTCGCCTCAGTGCCGAGTATATGCTGCCATTGGGATCAACAACCAGCCAGAATGTATCGACCACATGGTTTTAAAATCAGATGACAAGAAGACAGCAGTGCTATAATTGCTTCCCACATTTACTATGGATGAAGATTCAGTGCAATCCCAGTGAGGCATACTGTACTTCAGTGTGGCAGCAGTTATGCAAGGCTCCCCTCTGTCCCTTCCTTGATCCCTGCTGCTGTGTCCTTCCTTAGCAGATTAAGACAGCTCCAAGCTTCTAGGCAGGACTGAAGACTTCTTGTCCTTCCCATTTTGGCATGTTGGTGAGTCAGATGAGTAAGGTTGGTGAGACTTTCCCAGTGTTTTCAAGTCGGTGTCTAAGACCATCAGCAGTAAGCTTCCCCCTTGTGGCCCCAGAGGGCACTTCCAAGCTATTTTACATCATCCTAGCACCTAAAGAAAACTGTGAAGGCATCATGGCAGGAGTTTCTTAAAGGTTAAGGCTCCCAGTTTTGACTGACTTGTTTTTGTATCTGCCTTAGCAACACAAATGAGCAATTTCACCGTGGATGTCATAGCCGCTGTGGGCTGTGTCATGGCCCTGGCCCCAAGTCGGCAGCTGATATGTCTGGTAGGCACGACTGCAAAAACTGTTGTGTCGAGCCTTCTTAGTGTTTTAAAAATAGCAATTTTGATGCGATCATAGTAGTGCCCCTAGCACTCCCATTCAAAAGGCCATTTGACCGAAAAACAAAAATAGAATGATTCTTAAAAGTGGCGCTTCCGTCCTAATTATGCTTTTAAACGAAAGTTTGACTCGGGTACATTCACAAAAATACCCTAGGTTGCAGTTTGGCGAGAGTTGCACTTTAATAATTGCTCCACTTGTTATTATAGACCTAGGGGTAACAATAGAAAACGAGATACTGGGGCGACCTCTAGCTCACCCAGTAGAGTGTGCGCCCCATGTAGGCCTTGGCAGCGGCTGCTGGTTCAAATCTGACTTTGCTGCACGTTCCCCCTCTCTCCCACCTTTCCTGTCTTCAAGCTGTCCTGTCAATTAAAAGCCCAACAAATCATATTGAAAACTAGATACTGTCTACATTCTCAGCCCACTTGAAAAGGCAAGTATAAAACAGAGGACTGTGCTGAATGAAAGATGCCAAGGACTTGCTACAATTTGAACAACATTCATTCAAGAAAACAACATGATTTCTTTCTTATTATTTTACAAGGGCAGTCACACTAAGCATTGCATCCTCTGGATTCAGGTAGCATTCCCATAATATCAAGACCTGTCAAGAGGGAGAAATGGCATAAAAGAATACTCTCAAACACTGTGCTAGAGGCGCCTCCCTTTAAGTACCACCTAAGGAATAAGCCCTGTGATTACCCCAGGGAACACATTTCTCGAGGAGAAATCCACGTTCAGATACTCTTTCACTGCCAGGCATCAATATGTGATGTTCAATGCATAATTTACGATTTTGGTGTATCCGCCCTCAGTCTGGCTCGACAACATCTACAGTTCTTTTGAGTTCCTTCATTTTCCAGAATGACTTTCGACATGCCCTGGAGAAATGGGCTCTCTGTGTTGCACTGTGTTGCATACAGTATGTGTAGAGCATGTGGTGTGAGTGAGAGCAACCACAGTGGTGTTAAACATTTTATGGCGAAGCAAAAGTCAGAGATGGATCAATGTGTGTAATGCACAGTTCAGCCATCAAAGAGGTTGTTGTACTTCACATGCCACGGACAACAGAGCCATGAAGATGCAAGCAACAAATGCATTTCATAGGTATTCATGTGTCACGTGTATGAGGACTGAGTCTACGCAGAGCTGTGTCCCAATTCCATGCAACATAATAATTATAAGCAGGTTTTGAGAAATCTGCTTGATTTGTGAGTGTGCTGTTCATGGACTCTGTTGTTGCGAAATGCAATGCACAAAGGAAATGGTGGAGTTACTCACAGCTGCAAAATTGTTTTATGGATGGAAAAGCTCAGTGAAAACCTCACAAAACAAGCAAACAAAAAAACTGGTTAAGCCATTTGCATTCTCTTGAAGTTTAATTAGCAGCCATTTTCTAAAGCTTATTGTAAGTTTGATTGACATCTCTCATGTCACGTCTTGTATCGCCTAAGAGTATAAAACAGAAGAATACTATGATTGCTTGTATACTAAAAAAAAAGTATATTATATAAATGTGTGTATGTAGTGCTTGCTGTATGCAATTAGTATGTCATTTGGTTTTGGCTTCTGGGAACTACATTTTTCCAGCCAAATGTGCACCAGGTGATTTCCCCGATTAGTTCCTACTCTCTGGTTGAAGATGTGCTCATCAGTCAAAATGGGCTCATTGGAACTAAAAATAGAATTCAATCCCCCATGACACATGATAACACTGCAGGCCAGATGTTGGTATCCCTGCACTACAATGGACTTGTGGGATTTTTCAAGATGTTAACTTGTTTGCTCTGGTTTAAACAAACTGATATGTTTGCCCATCTGGTTCAATTAGGTCTTGTTCATTTAGGAAATAAACTGTATATAAAGATGGACGTAGTATCTCCACTTCCTCCCAATGTACAAAAGTAAAGCTAAAAAAATTCCCGGATATGGGCACTGCCATCTTGTAATTTTGGAGCCAGACCGCGGTATCGAAGTCCCGCCCATACTCATGACCAATCCCAGCCAATCCCAGCTGTCAATCATGCCGTTTCACCCCGTTATCATAGCATCAAATAACGAATAAAACCAAACTTAGCAGAAAAATGAACACTTGAACAAACATCAGCGTGATCAGAACTACCTACAATAACAGAAACCATCTGTGGGAAAAATAGATTATTTGACGTGTATTTGATTTTTTTTGTTTGGCCCATGTCCCATCCGCTTATACAGTCTATGCATGCTATGCAACTCCTGATTTAGGAAGGTGAGAAGACAAGCTGAAAAATAGCGCTGTCGCCTCAGTGGTCACGGATATAAAGACATTTGCATGAATTCAAAACCTGAACTAAACAATTTTGGATTATTTGTCATTGATTATGACAATAATTTTATCCAATCACACTGCAGTACAAGACGGCTCATTTATGCCTCCAGTCTTGCATCATGTTACAGTCTGAACTGCTGCTCATGATCATCTTTTTCTCCTTGTGTGAACTTTGTGTGACCACCGGGGAAAAAAATAGTAAAAACTTCGAGCGCCCATGAGTACAATGTCACTTGCTGTCGGTCACTGGAATACATTTTGTTTTGATTTTCCCCACAGGCCGCTGTAGCGCTGATGATGCAGAATAGGTCACCGAAACTGTCCAATAAATGAGTTAACCTGTCAGTCCGTGTGACTTTACGTTCACAACTCTTGGTTTGTTTGTAACAAGTCAGCGTGAACCCATAGTGGACCAGAGCTAAAAGGAAACAATGGATCTTTTTTTTTTTTCCTTTGGTTTAGACTCAGTGAACTGAACAACAGGCGTAAACATAGTCGGGACAAAATTAATGAGCATATAAATGAACTGTTACTCCACACTGCATTTCCAAACACACTTGACCTGCAAAAAATACAAACACCACCACACAACAAACTGTACCCAAAAATGGAAAGTCTTTGGCTAACCGTTACTGAAACGTGTGAAAATGTTTCAGTATGGACTTTTCCATTAATGAGCTAATCCTTATCATTAACTTGCTCTGTGAGAGTGTGTGTTTGGCATATGGGGGCAGGGATGGCATGTACACACACCAACATACACAAATGCACACACATACACAAAAAACACAGGGGTTAGAGGAAAAAAAACCTGATCTTCCTAATCGGTCGAAAACAGTGGTCGCCCAGATACAGGCCGGGGCTTTGATAAAAGCTCTCAACAGAGCTTCATTAACCGTGTAAGTGCACCAGCCTCTTTTGCCTGTATTTACTTTCATTTTCCTAATGTTATTATTTTATGAAGTCTAGTGGAGATGATTGATTTCCGGTACAGGTTGATTCATTGCCCCGTGGAAGCCTTTGACTCTTCTTTTCATTTTAGCTTTAAAGAAACACATTGGACACACCTCCATTAGGTAATCATTTCCCTCTCCTCTACGATAACATGGCAATGTTCCTCCCATATGCCTGCATTAATCACCATGATAATAACCTTCCTCTGCCTCCTCACAGCTGAAATAAACCAGATAGCACATTCAGTAAGGAGGATGAAATATGATGGATTCTCACCACAATACACACATGAATAAAATCATCATTTGTGTCTCATAATATATCTGGGACACTGCTATCTGAGATAAAATACCGTGAGGAGTTTAATATATACAAGGGTTTTTAAACAATCATTAAAGGATAATTGCAGGTTATTTATTTATTTATTTATTTATTTATTTATTTACAATGTCTGACTGCAATGAAGTCAGACGGGTAGGAAGATAAATATTCATTTCCAGGTAGATTTCACAAACTACACACACACACACACACACACACACACACACACACACACACACACACACACACACACACACACACACACACACACACACACACACACACACACACCAAATAGTAGGTCACAGTTGACCCATGAAGTCGGTCCGTAAACACAGTTTTTAGTGATGTCTTCCCTTTGATCCCAGAAAATTACTTAATTACTAATTACCGATTGCCAAAACTAAAAAAGTAAAGACCCAAATTGAAAAAGACCCAAATTGTCCTTTAAGAGGAGTGTTTTGGCTCCTCTCTCCTCTCTCTTTCCATCTGTGTGCATCCATGTCCCAGAAATGCTTGTTACTAATTTAGCTCTGGGGAGCTTATTCCCCGGAGTCCTTATGTTTTTTCACCCTGCAGTTTTCCTTGGATTACGGTGGCATCTAAATCATGGTTGCAGCTGTCGCCGTGGTCCTGCTCCGCGCCCTACTATGCCCTGCTACGTCCTGCTATGCCTGCAGTGCTACGCCATGAATTACTACAACTACCATTTGTAGTCATAGTTCCATTATCTTTATTGCAACTATAATTGCCACTGTTCATCACACCAAGAACTGGCACCATCAGACACCAAGAGCCTGGGTCTGGAATTGTCGGGTCTTTGTAAATTATAGAGTGTGGTCTAGACCCCCTCTATCTTCAAAGTGTCTCGAGATAACTCGTTATGATTTAATACTATGAATTGAAATTTGGTGATCCTCTGACTTTTAATTTGGCACCAATTCCCAATATTCTCAATTATGAAGGGCAGAAGTTGGAAGTTGCATGTTTTAAACAGAGAATACCAACTTCTGCCCTCCAATAGGTGATTTAGAGTCCCTCTATTCAAAACTAATGGCATTCCCTTCAGCCTCGGCTTAACTTTGTGTTTAGTGCTATTTGGCAAAGTTAGCATGCTAACACGCTAAACTAAGATGATGAACATGGTAAACATTACACCTGCTTAACATCAGTATTGTTAGCATTTAGCTCAAAGCACCACTGTCCCTATACAGCCTAATAGAGGCACTAGTATGACTGTAGACTGTCAAACATATCAAAGTTAAAGTACGGAAAACTAACCAGTTTTTTCAAGTAGTAGAGTTTAGGGTTTTTCTGAAAGCAGTATTTAATAATATATAAAAAATAACAAGTCTGGTTTTAAAATTGCACGTTCACCTGTTGGACACTGTTCGGAAGATGTCACCACATCTCCAGATGACAGCAATTAAAGTGTGGAGTTAAATGTTCTATCATAACCAATGAATGATAGGTAAAAAAAGAAAAAAGTGATTTTATTTATTTTAAGAAGTTGCGCTAAGATTTTGCACCCATGCTAAAGGGTGACAAAAAGAACTTAAAGTTTGTTGGATAATGTTGATGCTCAACTGTATGGTGGTTCCAATAATTATATGATTAATATGGGGCAACCATGTTTACACAAGGTTATGTCAGACAGCTTTTCAGCTGGCACATCCCATTACTCCTTTACACAGCCTTGCATCTGATAAGGGCCTGACAGTGACACAGTCCACTCAGTAATTAGCAGCACAAGAAGGAGCCAACGATCAATGTGTTTTCCATTGGAGGGATTCTGGCAAAGGAAGATCAATGAGGGAATCAGAGGAGATGAGAAGGTGAGTCACAGGTTTCAGATGCAGTGCAAGAAAAAAACCCAGAAAAAAACACTGCAAACAGGATGCAATGATTATTTGCACTTGCTAGATTGATTTCTCGTTACTTTGTTAATGTACACTCCCAGTTTGCACATTAAATAAGCATTAATGGTCCAACAGCAGGGATGGGAATGCCGTGTTCATCCAAAACCACGTGCCGGAAAGCACAGTTAGCTGAGTTAGCTCTCAGTGCAATTATCTATTTGAAATGTATGATGAAGAAGCTCTGGTTTTCAATTCACCGACCAAAGCTGAAGTATAATGGTTGCATTGTAGCACTCAATGAATACAAAGTGGGGGGAGAAGTTTTTAGCACAATAATTTAGACTGTAAATCTGCAAGGTTACCTTAAGTCTCTGTGAGCCCTGAAAGTCAGGAAGTGCAAGCGCTTCCATTCTGTCCCTGCTGATGTAATGATAAAACCAGTGAGGTGTTTCATTACTCCCACGCCACTCGGCGCTTTAATGTCATTGACACTCCAACATCCTTTACAGTATCCATCTCTCAGCATCCCAAATACGTATGCTCCCTTTGTCCTCTTGCTGTGTGCTGTTTGCTATTAGTCATGGGTAAATAAATGTTTTTTTTCTAGGCTAGGCACATCAAATTGATTTGCTTGCTCAAACAATTTGCTCTTGCTCAGCGCTGACTAAATGACTCTGTCGTCATTGATCCATCGACACGGCATGTCATCTCAGATCTACTTGATCCCCCCCCCCCCAATGCTCGCCCCAAGGCCCGATCTTTGGAAAGTTCTCAGGGATGAACTTCGGAGTCTTGTGTCTTTTGAAACTTTTTTTTATCCATTATTACCGTTATCAAAAGTTGATAGCACCATCCTTTAAGTCAGCCAGACAGAGTTGTCAAAAGAGAACAATATTCATTTTTCTGCCTTCCTAATACTCCACACCATATCGCTGCTCTTCAAATCACTGAGCATTACTTTGAAATAAATTAAAGTTGGATTGCGATTTTGCCTTATTTGTCCAAGTAATTCTGCCAACTTTGATTTAAGGGAATGGAGCACAATTAGGCATAATTGTTAAGTAATCAATTTAATAAGGCGGAATTAATTTCACTTTATTTGGGTACTTTTCATGCTCTCTAGAACAGCTCTGTTAATCCTACAGAAGTTTGTCCGTCTATGATAAAACACCTACAAACAATAACGGACAAATTAACTGATGCATGAAAAGTTTTTACGAAAGTAAAAATGGAAATGTCACTGTCTATTCTGTCTATATTACTATTCGCAATAAAGAGCCTTCAATAAAGAGAAAAAGCCTTCTTGGTTCAAATCTCTGTGTCTTTCATTTTAGCAGCTCTAATTTTGATTTACTCTCCTGGATAATATACAGAAAAGACTGATACGGAATATGCAAACGAGGCAAATGGGAAGCATGAACACACATAGTTAAATATCATATATATAGTACATATTACTACTTAGACCAGTGGTTCCAAAACTTTTTCATATCTAGGATCCCTAAATTGACACAAATGAGACCACAGAACCCCATTTAATAAGATTTTGTCCTAGGGACCCCCATCTGATTTTTGCTTTTAGATGTTTTATTACAGAAAGTGTTTGAAACACGTGACCAAAATAGTCAAACATTCTGTCATTGTGTCACTTAGGGATGGAATTATAATGAAAATAAATGATTCCCTTTTTTGCTGGGGACCCACTGGAACTCCTTCAAGGACCCCTGGGGGTTCCCGGACCCCACTCTGAGAACCACTGCCTTAGACAAGACAGTCATCCACCCTTGGAAACTGTAGAGAATATAAACCCTCTAGTTCTGAAAGAAATGCTCCTATACTCAACATAAAGTGACTAAACTGGACTTGGCTTTTTTGAAGCATTTTGATCTGCAATGCATTGACTACTTTAGCCCCCTTTTTAATGGGGTGCTGTCTTAATCAGTCATCAACCGAAACAAGAGACTTACAAAAAAGTTGTCCTTTTACTGCTGCTGTTATTGATTGAATTAATTGTCAAATAGACATTGTAAGTACTGTTTTTCACTCACTATATCATCTCTTAATGATTCTGATGCTTCCCTGATTGGCTGAGAGTAAATGTGGCACCAAAAGTCCATGAGAGACAAAGCATCAAAGAGTACAACAGAGTGTGCCTTTAGCCAGATAATATATAAATGACTATCAACTGTGCTTTAGCTGCCCACATGGGGTCAGTTCTGTGACATCCCTTTCATTATGAGCTGCTCTGTTATGGTTGTCCACCAGCTGCTTTGATTGTTCTTCACACACACACACACACACACACACACACACACACACACACACACACACACACACACACACACACACACACACACACACACACACACACACACACACACACACACACACACACACACACACACACACACACACACACACACACACACACACACACACACACACACAGTTTCATTATTTTTATTGAGTAAGACTGGACATCGTAGTGAATACCAGCGGTGGAAGAAGTATTCAGATGCTTTACTTAAGTAAGAATACTAATACTACACTGTGAAAATACTCTGTTACAAGTAAAAGTCCTGCATTGAAAGTGTTACTTAAGTAAAAGTATGCAAGTATCATCAGGAAAATGTACAATTAACTGTGTTTAATTGGCTAACCAGCTCGGCTGTTCTGTACTTGTAGGCCTGTATGCGGTTGGGTAGTTTATATTAAAATGTGTTTTGTGTGCAAATATTCATGCAAATGTATTAATTTGTAAAATAATTAGTAACTAAAGTTGTCAGATGAATGTAGTGGAGTAAAAAGAACAATATTTCTCTCTGAAATGTAGCGGAGTAGAAGTAGAAAGTGGCATGAAAAGAAAAGACTCAAGTAAAGTACAAGTACGTCAACATTTGTCCTTAAGTACAGTACTTGAGTAATTGTACTTAGTTACATTCCATAACTGGTGAATACTAATGCATGAGTGATAATGATTTCAAGGAGGCAGCACAAGCATTATAGAAATACTTTTTTTTCCCTTTTTTTTCCCTTCTTAATGTTAAATAGTTATATGTATGTACCGCATGTATGTACAGTGCCTTGCGAAAGTATTCGGCCCCCTTGAACTTTTCGACCTTTTGCCACATTTCAGGCTTCAAAACATAAAGATATAAAACTGTAATTTTTTGTGAAGAATCAACAACAAGTGGGACACAATCATGAAGTGGAACGAAATTTATTAGATATTTCAAACTGTTTTAACAGATAAAAAAATTGGGCGTGCAAAATTATTCAGCCCCCTTACTTGCAATGCAGCAAACTCTCTCCAGAAGTTCAGTGAGGATCTCTGAATGATCCAATGTTGACCTAAATGACTAATGATGAAAAATAGAATCCACCTGTGTGTAATAAAGTCTCCGTATAAATGCACCTGCTCTGTGATAGTCTCAGAGGTCCGTTTAAAGAGCAGAGAGCATCATGAAGAACAAGGACCACACCAGGCAGGTCCCAGATACTGTTGTGGAGAAGTTTAAAGCCGGATTTGGATACAAAAAGATTTCCCAAGCTTTAAACATCCCAAGGAGCACTGTGCAAGCGATAATATTGAAATGGAAGGAGTATCAGACCACTGCAAATCTACGAAGACCCGGCCGTCCCTCTAAACTTTCAGCTCATACAAGGAGAAGACTGATCAGAGATGCAGCCAAGAGGCCCATGATCACTCTGGATGAACTGCAGAGATCTACAGCTGAGGTGGGAGACTCTGTCCATAGGACAACAATCAGTCGTATACTGCACAAATCTGGCCTTTATGGAAGAGTGGCAAGAAGAAAGCCATTTCTTAAAGATATCCATGAGGGGGGTGAATAATTTTGCACGCCCAATTTTTCAGTTTTTTTATCTGTTAAAACAGTTTGAAATATCCAATAAATTTCGTTCCACTTCATGATTGTGTCCCACTTGTTGTTGATTCTTCACAAAAAATTACAGTTTTATATCTTTATGTTTGAAGCCTGAAATGTGGCAAAAGGTTGAAAAGTTCAAGGGGGCCGAATACTTTCGCAAGGCACTGTAGGTATGTATGTATGTATGTGTTATTTGTTTCTGTATTTATTGTTCTATGTATGCACCATCAACCAAAGCAAATTCATGGTAAGTGCTACCTAACTATAAATATAAATCTATTTATGATTCAGATTCTGATTGTTTGGACTCAGAGCTTGACTGGGTCATCCAGTCACCAGGTGGAGCTAAAATGCTGCACATCACAAGTGTAGGCTATATTTACATTAAACCAGAGAGTGGCTCATCCAAGGAAATACATTCCCTTCAACCAAGGTCATCTTCTGACAGCATTAATTATCACTTTATTATCTTTAACAGCAGGCCTCCATAAAGCATGCCAGAGCTCAGATGATGTGTTGAAAATGAGAAGCGTCTCAACGACTGA